>VZQC01013520.1:1175507-1206814 GCA_009823505.1 Rhizomys pruinosus
TAATCTCTTATAAAACCGGTAAAAATGCCTTCTTTAATTGACTAATAGACATAAGAACTGTGAAAAAGATTATACTCTGTTCAGAACCAAATATAATACTAAAGTCCTTAGGCTATGCACTTAGGCAAAGTATATTAATGCAGGAGCTCTGACATCAGCAATGGATTGTTCTACCAGGGGGATGTTGGCCAGGGGATCCAAGGCCCCACAAAAGGTGTATAGAAACTTACAGGGAGGAAAATCAACTTGATAAGATGATGATGATGATAAAGACGACAATGATGATGACGATGATGATAACATTGATGGTGATGATAAATGTTCATGATGGTAGTAGTAATGATGATGGTGATGAAGTGATGATATTGATGTTTATTGCTGTAGCAATGATGAAGTTGAATGTGTGATGATGATAGTGATGATGGTGATTATTGTGATGGTGGTATTCTAGTTTGCTTCCCCATTTCTTTGACGAAGCTCTCTGACCAAACCCAGCTTGGGGGAGGAAAGGGTTTATTGTCCTACATATCTTGGGTCACAGTTCATCACTTAGGGAGCCTAATGTAGGAACTCAGAGCAGGAACCTCAAGGCAGGAGCTGAAGCACAGGCTGTGGAGGAACGCTACTTACTGGCTTGCTCCTCTGGACCATGCTCAGCTTGCTTTCTTATACAATACAGGACCACCTGCCTGGGGTGGCACCACCCACAGTGGGCTAAGCCCTTCCCACATCACTCAACAATAAAATACCCCACAGATATGTCCCCAGGCCAGACCAATGGAGGCAATTCCCCAATTGAGGCTCCCTCCACCCAAGTGTGTCAGATTGACACTAAAGCTATCCAACACAGGTGGTGATGGGAATGATGAAGAGGATGAAGTTATTGACTGTGATTATTGTGAAGTTTACTAAAATGATGATGGGGTGGCAATAGTAAGGATGATGATTATTATGCTGAAAACAATTGTGATGGTGGTGTTGACAACTATAGATATTCCATGCTGGAGTTTCATCATTAATAATACAAGTAAATAGTGAACTGAAAGACTAATGACCCCAGCTCAGATCTGTTCAGTGAACTGAATATGCCATGAAGGATGGTGCCAAAATGGTGCTGATTTGGACCCTTAATATGTTGGCTAAACCCAGAAGTAGAGATTTTATGAAAGTGGATTCTGGATGTGTCCTCTTGGAGCAGATAGCTGGGTGTAATTTATGTGAGCTAGCTTTGTACATCCAGAGACAGTGTTTCTTGTAGGTGGTAAGCTTCAACTTCCACCAAGCTTCTCTAAAACTTCTCATCTCTGATAGGTTTGTTTCCTTGCACAGGATAAAAATATCCAAAGTAGCATGTAGTATTGGCAAGTAGGTGGGCTGTGGGAATAGACAAAACTCTGCTGAATGCCTGAATAAAGGATGTCATTACCTGGATTGCAACATTCCTAGTCAAACTGTAGCTCTCTGAATAGAAAATGAGTACATTAGAATAAATCTTACAAGTTTCTTTTGGAGACTAAATGAAATACTGAAAGTATTCATAGTTTCTTTTTTTCTTACTTGATAATAATCATGTATTAAATCTATTTATGATAGGAGAAACAATGAGTACAAACTGGTCCAAAGCAGAGACTGAAGAAATGGCTCATGATTAAGAGCATTGGCTACTCTTACAGAGGACCTGATTTCAGTTCCCAGCACACACATGGCATTTAATAACCATCTGTATCTCCAGTTCCAGGGGATCTGTTGCCTTCTTCTGACCTCCACAGGCATTGCATAACATGGGTGGACTATGCATGCACACAATATACTCATACACATAAAATAAAAATATTTTAAAAGTGTGCCAAAGCAGAGGGTTCAGTTTTCAATTAGATGTGCAATGGCAAGGTACAGAGGTGAATGCCCTGGATCTAGAAACTTCGTGACTGATATGTTACATCTCCATTTTAACAAGGATCGGCATTGACTATGGCCAATGAGAAAACTCAGTAGACAAAAGGTGTTGGTGGCCAAGCTAGACGACCTGAATGTGCCATCTCAGGTCCCACACGTTTGAAGGAGAGAACTAACTTCCTTAAGTTGTTCTCAGACTTTCATATATTCTCTGTGGCTTGTGTCTCCCTAAGGCCTCCCAGCATATTTGTACACGCACACAATAATTGAGTATAAAGTTTTAAAAGAATTCACAGCACTGGAGAGATGGATCGATGCTTAAGAGCACTGGACTCTCTTGGAGAAGTGGAGAAGACCTGAGTTTGAATCCCAGCACCCAAGTGATGGGTAACGACCTTCTTTAGCTCCAGTTCTGGGGGGCGGGGATATGATACAATCTTCTGACCTCCACAGGCATGGGTGCACTTACATACACGCAGGCAATACACTCATACAGATAAAATAAAAATAAATAAATTTAAAGAAGAATTCATTCAATAATATGGATGTACCATATTTCCATTATCCATTCATTGGTTGTGGGATATTTAGGTTGTGTCCATTTCTTTGCTATTGTGAAGAAAGCAACAACAAACATGGATGTACAAGTATCTTTACACTGTGAATGGAGAACCACTCAGCATTAAGAAAGGATGAAATTATGAGATTCTCAGGTAAATGGACAGAACTAGAGAATGGGTGAAATAACACAACGGCAGAAAACCAGGTGATATATTTTCTCCCTCATTTGTTTATTGTAGCACCAATCCCCTCATGTAAGTATATATTCTGATATAACACCAGGAGACAAGAAATTGGAAAAGATACATGGAGGTAAAGGAAAAGAAAAATCCTGAAACAAGGGTACAACAAGGAACATATGTTACTAGTGGGGAGGTCAGGAGGGTGGGGGTGTTGAGTTGGGAGAAGAGAAGGGGGAGATAAATGGAGGATCAGAGATAATTTCTGAAGAAGGGACAGAAAGATTGTAAGTGCCAGGACTGGCGCATGAATGTAGAGAAGCAGTGACTTATAATCAACTATAGCTTTCACATGTAAACCTGTGGCAATGTAATCATCAGACATGGGATCCATGCCAACTGGGACAAGGTCTCAAAGCGGAGCAAGAGAAATGGGTGGGGGACTGACCTTGGACTGAGAACAAGATATGCTGACTAGACTCCAACTGATCTATTTGCACAGAAGGACGTCTGGATTTGGGAGATTGAGTGGTTGGGGCTTAGCTTGGATGTTATAATGTGTGAATTCTGATGGGGGATTGGGACATGGGGGGGCTGGGTTTGGTTGGGAACCATTGTATGAGTTGTACAAATGCTCAATAAAAATAGTAAAAAAGAATTCACAAGCAATAATGACTAGCCAGTGGTTTTTATTGTTACTTTCTCAAAGTTCCTGTTATGCCTGCTATGCACAAGTTTAGGCAACTTTTCCTTGACTTGTTTCTCTAGAGAAGCAGGTGATTCAAATCATACCCATTTTAAAAGAAAAAGTAATTGAATGAGACACATAATTTTAAAATATCTAGAGTTCTCACAACCTAGAAGCATCAGATCAAACTAGCTTCATATAAGTTTTGACTTTATACAATATTTTTAGGCTAACTTTTGAAACACATACAGCATTTTTGCATTGTGTTGAAAACTTTGTGGTTCTTTCTCTGTGAATGTGAGGATTTTCATATACCCATGCTGTCATTGGCATATGTCACTCATCCAAGTCATTATTGTTTCAGATTAAAGGAAGTAACTTATTACACAAAGAAAAGACATGGAATGAAAACATATTTTACTAATATCACAGGATAATTTGGCCATTTTACCATTCATTTAAAGATTCTTCTTATTTATTTGTCACAATTGATATAGGTTAACTACTCAAGTGGTGTTTCTTCAATAAATAAGGAAAAGTGTAATATGAACTATTTTTTTAAGTGGGAAAAATGGATCACATAAAGGCTAAAGGGAAGTCTGATGTAATCTTCTGGGAAAGGCTGGTGTGTGTGTGTGTGTGTGTGTGTGTGTGTGTGTGTGTGTGTGTGTGTGTGTTACTTGCCTGTGTGTATATGAGAACTTCAGATGGATACTGCCACCTTCTGTCACATTCCTTAAACACTATTCAACTATGCTTTAAAACCAATTGAGATAAATCCTTTGCTTCTTTCTATTCCCTAGATTTCCTAAACAGAGAAAGGTCTGATGCACAGAACAATTCTTGCTTTTCTTTCTCAAAAGAACAAAATTATAAATGTTGGTTAAATTCATTTAATTAACATTTAAATAAAAATTCAGTAAGTATTTTGTATGCAGAGAAGTCGTTATTCGTTTTTTGTTTTGTTTTGTTTTGTTTTTTTGTATTTTTGAGGCAGGGTCTCCCTTTTAGTACCAGCTGTCCTGGAGCTCTCTCTGTAGACCAGGCTGGCCTTGAACTCACAGAGATCCGCCTACCTCTACCTCCTGAGTGCTGGGATAAAAGGTGCGCGCCACCATGCCTGGCTTGAGAAGTCATTCTTTAGGTCTGGCAATATATTCATTTTTTTATTTTGTTTTGATATGACTACAACAAAACCCCATATTACTGCCTCAGTCATGTGGGAAGAACTGTTTAAAAGATTTTAAGTTAATAAATGTGAAATTTATTTGGATTTGAAAATTCGTAGTATACTTTTGGATTACAAAGTTGGCAAACAGCAGGTGGTCTTACAAAGGGACTGGGCTGATGTCTGCCCAGCTACTTAAAGAAATATTGGAAAAGGAGGACTGTGAATGCAGCCTGATGATAGAACACTTGCAGATCAAATCTGAGGTGCTGTTTCATCCCAAATACCCAAACCCAACCAACCACCCAAACACTCAGTGAAAATGTGCTTTCAGATATCTCCACTGTGTTCCCATTATCATATTGTTTACAGCTACAGTAACTAATTTAAATTTCTGAGAAAGGGCTATTCTTTATTTTTTACTATATTTTTATTGAATTTTGTGGATTTCATATAATACATCTTAATCATATTTAGACAACCCTTCTCTCTCTGTACCCACCTATATATAGCCTGGCCCCAGGACTTCATGTATTTTGTTAGGTAAGGCCTATCGATGTACCCAGATGTCCCTAGGTGTGAGTTCATCCACTGAAGCCTGGTCAGCTTATTTAGTGTCACTCCCTCAAGGAATATCAATTCTTCCTCACCCAACAGAGACAAGCTGCCGGTAGTTCTTCACCAAAGTTGTGGCCTCCTGCCCATTTTCCCAGTTCTATACTGGTTTTGTCTGATTAAGCTTGGATGAGTCTTGTGCATGCTGTCACCTTTGCTGTAACTTCATATGAACAAGGTCTCAGGAGCCTGATAATCATGCACATCCTCCCTCAGTTCTTACAGTCTTTCTGCCCTACTCTTCCCCAATGGTCCTTGAGCTCTGAGTGACTGAATTTTAATACAGGAGTCCTGTCCAGTTACCCACACTCTGCAGTCTCTTATTCTCTACATTTTGGGTATTGGTGGCCTTTTTTGTTCATTGCCTTCTGTTGCATGAAGAAGCTTTCCTGGGCTGGAGAGATGGCCTAGCGGTTAAGAGCGCCGACCGCTCTTACAGAGGACCCGGGTTCGATCCCCACCACCCACATGGCGGCCGAAAACCTTCTGAAACTCCAATTCCAGGAGAACTCCAGTTCCAGGGGAATCCGAGACCCTCTTCTGACCTCTGCGGCATTGCACGACATGGGTGCACAAACCTCCATGCAGACAGTACATTCATACACATACAGAAATAAATAAAAATTTAAAAAAGAAGCTTTCCTGATGAGAGTTAAAAGATACATTCATATTCTCTCTACCCCTTGCTCCATAATGTTAAGTGAGCCTTAGGTGTAATGGTTCCATTGTATGTGTTGTTTAGGGTTGGGCAGCTCACAGACACTTGTTCTGTGTATGACAAGTTATAAAACTCTGTAATAGTCTCTATCTGTTGCAAAAGAAGTTTCTTTGATGAGTGTGACTGGTGTACCTGTCCATAAATATAAGGATCCATATTTAGCATATAGTAAGAAAATACATTTTTTTCTAGGGATGTGACAGACTTAGGTTTTTTTCTATAATCTATGACCTCTCCAGCCATGTGTATTTACCTATGTTTACAATGCTCCATATGAGTCCAATCAGGTAGCTATTGATAACCCCCAAGATAAAAGTGTCACTACTGCACCACTATAGTTTGTTATGCTGGCACATTATTGTGGTTTTTAGACTTTTCACCTGGTGTTGGCTGATTGATTTTATCCTTAACTAGCTAGCATGGGATCCTCCAAAATTACGAGAGCTAGTCTTAATGGAGATTTCTAGGTCACATCCCACTCCATTGTTCTAAGTCCTGTGTCTGAATTATGTCCTGTCTTCAACAATAGGGATTTACTTTCATGCTTCAAGAGATAATCAGGGGTTATGGCAATAGCTGGTGTTATTTTGGGAGTCTCTTGGACTACCCGGAAGGGAGTGCTCAAAGGGAGGTTTCTCCTGTTTGGCACTTTGTTTCTTGTGATAGCCTTCAGGTATACATATGGACTCATGTTCAGATATTGTCTGTAGGCTTTTGAACTAATACATTTCCCTATGCTTTTTCACAACACCTAAACGTTAAAGAAAGAGCTGTTCTTTAAGAGAAACAAATTTTATGCCCTTTGTGTTCTTTTTGCCTTTCAATTACCACTCCACTTTCCTCAGATAATTTTATCCAAGGCAAAATTGCTTTGTGCTTGAAAGTCTTCTTTACAGCTTCTTTACCACTTCCAAAGACAAACCTTTTTTTTATTTTAAATATTGATTTAAATTGTTTCTTATAAACTGACAAGTTTATTTTAGGTTGTGTTATTATAACCATATTTATTTACTGCTCTCACATAGTTAGCCAAAATAAAATAAGCATGTATTACTTGAAACAATTGAAAGAAAAACATTTATAAATATCAAATAAAATTTATTAAAATGATATGCTTAATGCAATCAATGAATCATAAATTTATTGAAAACATTTCTATAAAAGGTTTTGTCAAATACATATATGAGACATTTTTTGAGACATGGTCTCATGTAGTTCAGTTTGGCTTCAAACTTGCTTGTAGCCATGGATGACCCTCAACTTCTGATCCTCTTACCTGTACATGTACTGTGTGCTGAGATTACAGGCATGTGCAACCAAGCCTGATTTATGCAGTGCTGAGGTTTGAAATGAGGGTTTCATATATGTTAGTGAAGAATTTAAATATTATGTCATATACTCATCATTTTACAACTATGTATTTTATTAATTTTATTGAAGTTTTGTCATTTTCATACAACAAAGTTTGATAGCATTTCTTTTTAAAATATAAATAACTCTTTTTTTTAATTTTACTCATTTATTTCTGTGTATGAATATACCATCTGCATGTAGGTTTGTGCACCCATGCCGTGGGATGCCACGGAAGTCAGAAGAGGGTGTCCGATTCCCCTGGAATTGGAGTTAAAGACAGTTCTCAGCTGCCATGTAGGTGCTGGGGATCGAACCTGGGTCCTCTGCAAGAGCAGTCGGTTGCTCTTAACTGCTAGGCCATCTCTCCAGCCCCAGTTTGATGGCATTTCAATCAGCTTCCTTCTACCCACCTCCCTCCACTGCTTGCTTCTCAATTTAATGAGTTCATGCCTATAGAGTATTATTTGTGTTCCCCAATGTCCTTCAGTGTGGCACCGAAACCAAGAAGAGTCCTAACCCTGTAAGATGTTTTTCCCCCTCCCAGCAGGCATCAATTGCCAAATGTTCCTTAGATTGTTTTGGGATTTCTTGCCCACTTTCCCATGTGTATGCTGGGATTTTGTCTAGCTTGAGCTTGCATGGGACTTGTGCATGGTGTCACCATTGGTGTGAGTTCATGTGAGTAAATAACCAGCTGTATGAATGACTCTGTTTCCTTGTGGTCCATCTCCACTGACTCTTACAACTGTCCACCTCCTCTTCTGCAATGTTCCATAAGCCTTGGGAGGTAGAAATTTGTAATAGCTGCCCTATGTAAGGATAAATACTCTGCAGCTTCTTATTATCTGCACACTATGTAATTGTGGGTCTTTGTAAATAACTATCTGCTATATTTGGTGATAGTTAAGAGATGCATTCATCCTAAGAGTAGAGGTTCCACTGAAGCCGTGTGATTTAGGGTTAAGCATCTCACAGATACTTATTCTTTGCATTTGACCAGTTATGGAAATCTGTAATAAACTCCATATTTTGCAAAATGAAGCTTCTTTGATTAGTGTTGAGAAGCATATTTGTCTGTAAATATGAGGGTACATATTTAGAATAAAGTAAAAAAAATAAGTTGATCTAGAGATATGGCAAAATAAGTTTTTCTCTAGGATCTATGATCTCTCCAGACATATGTATTTAGATATGTTTACAGTGCTTCCCATGAGTTCCCTCCCATTGAGTGGGCTTTAATTCCAATTAGACAGCTGTAGATTATCCCCAAGTAAAAGTGGACTCCTGCACCAATGATGATAGTTTGCTGGACTAATGATAGGACCACTGATTTGTTTTCAACCTTGGCAGTTTGCATAGTATCCTCTGATACCATGAGAGCTAGTAGTCCTCAGGGAGGAGGTTTCCTTTTCAGTTCCAACTCCATTGCTCCAAGTCCTGTGTCTGAAGGGTGGCTGGTCTTCAGCACTAGGGCCTTACCTTCAAGTTCTGGGTAGCAATCAAGGGCTTTGGCAATACCCTCATACATTATGAAAGAATTCTCTATCACTGAGCTACATAGTATGGGAGATGGGAACCTTCTGATAGGGTGAAGAACAGTGTGACATGCCATATAACCATTTCTCAGTTCCATCCCCTAGATATCAATGGCATATTCCTAATTGTGATAACCATAAATGCTTCCAAAAGGCAGCAGGTGTAGCTTAGATTCAGAACGCTTCAAAATATGCACAAGGCCTTGGATTCTGTTGCCAACACTGAAAAAACAAACAAACAAAAGGTGCACCTGCATCAGTCAGCTTTCACCTTGGGCTAGCCTGTCTTCTTTATGTCCATGTCAATTACCACTGCTAAATCATGCAGCTTTGTTAATACCAAGTCTTAAAAATGGATTTTTCAATAGGATTTACATACTGTACCCATTAATTTTAAACAGATGAAAACACAGAATGTGACAAATAATTACTAATTCTTCATGCTATGTTGTCTTTATTCAGCACTCTTTTAATGAAATAAACACAGAGCAGAGAAAATGGTAAACATTATTTTTATAATATATTTTATTTGAATTTTTGTGAATTTCATACAATACATTTTGACCATATTTAAAAACTCCAACCCTGCCTGCAAAATTATTGACAGTTGATGGCTGCTGGGATGGGGAAAGTCAGTCTTGCTTAAGAAGGTAACTCTTCCTAGCACTTGGGATGAAAAGACAGGCGGATCTTTGTGAGTTCAAGGCCAGCCTGGTCTACAGAGTGAATTTCAGGACAGCTGGAGCTACAGGGAGACCCTATCTCGAAAAGACCCTTCCCCCAAAAAGAACGTAACTCTTGGTAGGTTGACCAGTCTCCAGTTGATGAACGCTGGACTCACAGTGAATGGCACTTGGAGACACAAATTTGACTCAATAGGTTATCTTTGTGTACTACAGCTAAATTTTAAAATAAAAACATGGGAGCCCGAGAGATGGTTCAGCCGTTAAAGAGTACTGGATGCTCTTGCAGATGACCTGTGCTCAGTTTTCAGCATCCACATGGTACTGATAACTGTCTGTACCTCCAGGGGATCTGAACCTCTCTTTTAGCCTCCTTGAGCACTGAACATATGCTTAAATACAAGCAGGTCAGTCACTCATGCACATGAATCAAAAATAAATAACAATTAAAAATTAAAATAAAAACATATCTTGCATATTTTTCAAGTCCAAACCTTGACTCTGTGTATAAAGCTTTCTCTTGTTTGAGAAATTTCTACCATAATTAGCACTACCTCTTCATGTTTTCAAGGAAATCAAGATTCCTTTCTGTCAAAACATCCAAGCTAAATAGTTCAATCCAACTTCATAAAGCATCCTAAGGAATAAACTTCAGTTGGTATTTCCAGGGCTGATTACCAAACAGTCAGTAGGTAACTTAACATGTCTGTCATTTTTAACATTAATTATATAAATAGGAATAAATATGTATACCATCATTCCTTATTTAACTTGCAGTAATGCAACATGGGATGCTGCACAGAACTTCATGTTTTTATTAAGGAAGAGATGTGCTCATGGCATGACATTCTCTTGATAAATACATATGCTGGTACTGAATTTTGAGGAATAATTAATTCCAGACAATCTTTTAAAAAATTCACACATTATTTTCTTAATTCTATTGGATCCCGTGGCCTGACTTTTCTCCTTTATTGAAGGAAAGAAAACAAGAAGCTAAACTAAACCCTAATCAGCTTAGCAGTCTGACTGAATTTAATGTGATAGATTGGGGGTAGAATATGAAAGGGGAAATTAACTGTTTCAGTAACCCAGGCATCTGTCATTACTGACCAAAACATCAAATCCCCACCAAACACAGAGAGGAGTTATTATATTGTCAGTGCTAAGCAAAATAAAGGGAAGATTTGGTAAGTTCAGACCCCTGCCAAATTCATTTCATAAGTCATGTTCATATGGAAATACCTGAGGAAACTTACCTTTCTCAATAAACTTCTAAATAAAACTTTTAAGTTTTCATTTTACAATTTCATACATTGATATGATGTACTATGATCATAGTCACACCTCCATTAGCATCTTTTATCCTCTTTCCATTCCTGTTGATTCCTTCTTCTTCCAACTAATCACCCTCCTACTTTCAAGTGTTATTTGTCCTGTGTGTGCAGATCTCTTGCAGGTAGCCACAATTATTGTGGGTTCAGGAGGGCAATGGATACACAGTATCCAGAAAGCAGCATTTCACAGCATTTCTTACCACACTTTGGCTCTTTCGGTCTTTCTAAACTCTTTCATTTGTGTCGTAGTGGGTGGTAAAGATGTCCTGCTTAACTGGAACTGACTTAGAAGACTTTTCTGAAGAATGTCTCTCATAGTATCAGAAAGCGTTATGTAAACTGCCAAGGTAGACAACAATGAATGGTCTTATAGGTGCAAAGCCTATAAACCAAAACCATGACAGGCACAGAGAAATATCTCTCTTGGTATAATATTGACATTTTTTGGTCTTTTTGAGACAGGGTCTCCCTGTAGCCCCATCTGTCCTGGAACTCACTCTGTAGACCAGGGTTGTCTTGAACTCACAATGATCCACCTGCCTCTGCCTCCCAAGTGCTAGGTTTAAAGTCGTGCACCACCACACCCAGCAATAATGGCATTGTTTTTTATCTTGGGGATAATCAACAGTTGTCTAATTGGACTTTAAGCTCACTGATTAGGAGGGAAGTCATGTATGCTACTGTAAACATAGCTAAGTACACATGGTTAGAGAGGTCACAGACCCCAGAGAAGAACTTAATTCTGTCATTTTCCTAGACAAATATAATTTCTTGGTATATTCTAAATACATATCCTTATATGAACCAATAAGTGTAGTTCTTACCACTACTTAAAGTAGCTTATTTTTACAACAGATGGAGAGTGTTATAAAAAGTTCCACAACTAGTTAAATGCAGAGAATAAGCAACTGTTTGGTGCCTAACTGTATTTGATACCTTTAAGGTGAAAAACCTGGTACCTAGTGCTCAGGGAACATCATGGAATTGAGATGGAAATATCATAAGAGTCAGAAGAACAGTGCATCTGCTGATAAATAATTCATTCTTGACATTATTGTGAAACTACACCCATGAAATCTCTAGTATGGTAGCTAATCAACCTGCATAATGACAAAACTAGTTGACATGCTAATGTAGATGGGGAAAATGAAGAGCTATAGGAAATCAATCAATGCTGAAAGAGGGAGAATCAGTTTTCTCCAGGAATGTGCTCACTGATAGGTTATCCAGTCCCAAGTGGTTAGCCATAAAAACTTGTACACATTAACACATTAACAACACTAAATGGACTGATANATATGTGTGTGTGTGTGTGTGTGTGTGTGTGTGTGTTTGTGTGTGTACACATAACAATAATAATCAAAGAAGAGGACAAGTAATTGAGAGGGGATTGTGGGGACATGGAAGGAGTTGGAGCAGTACTAGGAGGGGTAGAAATTATGCAAATACAATAGTCATATATGAAATTCTCAAAAAAAGTAGGAAAAGAAGTAGAAAGACATCCTTTTTCAGGATGAGGACTTAACAGTTGCTTATTCTGAGCACTCTGATCAGTTATGAGTCTGTATATTAGCTATAGCACACTCTAGAAAGAATCTCCTCTGATCAAGGATGAGTGTATCGATAGTCTATGCATGGGTAGACACTCATTCTCTGATAGGATCTGAGGAACACTCCATGGGAGGGAATAAGTACCTGGTACTGGCAAGTAACTCATGGCCAGTACTAAAGAATTGGCCAATAGCTTATGGGTATGGACTTCATAGGCCCTGGGGATAGTAAGGATGTTTTGGTAAATGAACATATAATCAAATTGCCTTCTAAATATTTATGTGCATGCTCAACTTTTTGTGAAACAAGTGTGTCTTTATCTGTAGCTTGGACTGTCCTGGAACTCATAATCACCCTGCATTAGTTTCCAGGGTGCTGAAATTACAGGCACATGTTACAATGGCTGGTATATTTCTTAATAATTCTGATTTATCATTAAATGCATAGGTTTTTCTATCATTATCATGATCCTTGAAATGCAAAAGTTATAACCTATATTATAAAACCACCATATAAGCAGGGATTCTATTTGTTTTGAGTCTCAAAACTGAAATCTAGTTGATGTTATTTTTGCAATAACCAGCTTTCTTAAGTGAAATAAAAATAGTTTGAATGTCTATATTCCCACTGACAAAAGCAAACCTTTTAAATTTCCTGAATAGTCTGATAGAATGGCTTGACCACATTTAAGTATTCTTTCTTCTTTTTTTAATCTGTGAGGAAATAGTTAAAGCTCACCAATAGTGTAAGGAAGTACCAATACATGACTCTGAGTTATGAACTGTAAATTGTAGCTTGTGAGCCATATTCAGCCCATCTACTTGTAGGCATTCTTTTGGCAGAAGCACTTAAAGAGAGTCAGCAAGCAGCCTCCAAGCCTTGACCCCTGCTGAGATCCTACCAAACCTGTGAGTTCTGGGAGCTGACTGTCTTTGATCCTTTAGGGCAAAATGCTTTGATCTGGAACAGATGGCCTGGGGTCATGCTTGTCCCAACTGCCTCTCCCAGCCCCCAATGCTGTGTGTGTGCCAGCCCATGCAAGGATCAAAAAGCCTTGAGTTACAACATTAAAACTGAGTCTCCCTCCCTCCCCCCGCTGTGATTCCCTTTCCTTTTTCTCCTTTCTCCAGGTTACTTTCCACAGTTCCCTCCCCCTGCCTACTGGAGTTCAAGCTAGGATTATCAGGCCCCTGGCGGGACAATTCTGAGATTTGCAGCATCCCAGAGCCTTGGTCCAGGGAGGAAGAACATCTAGTGGAATGCAACACACACATAATGAACATTTAAAGGACCACCAGACGAATATATTTTAGACAACATCTATTGTTTTTGTAAATAAAGTTTTAGTGGGACACAGACATATTCAATGCCTTTGAAGATGGTTGCTTTCTAGTGACAATGGATGAACTGGTGAATTGCTGAAACAGAGACAGTATAGCTACGGATTATTTTCTTCCTGCTTCTTTTCAAAGACTTATTGAACAATGTAAACATTGTATGTTACTTTCTTGGCAGGAGTGTTTAGTCTCTGCCAGACTGGATTAATTATCTTTAGGTGATTTCAGCTGCTACACTTTTGGCTTGTGAGGAGCTTTTTGACTGGAAGGTGATTCCCAGGCATTATTCTAACTATAAACAACAGCACATGTCTGGCATGTGTGAATCAATCTTTCCTTCTGTGTTTGATCAAAGTTTGTAGTGATGAACAGGATTTGCTACTCAAGTCTTCCTTGAAGGCCAATGAATGATGTTATTGAAGTGAGTCCTATTTATATGTTGGAGTGGCATTCATGAATGAAAAGAAACATTAACTCATTCTCATCTTATGCTTTCTGTTCTGTGAACACATTGTTTTCACTTATGTTTATTTTTGTCAGATTCAGCAACTACAATAAACGATGCATAGGTAAAGCTAAATTTCAGGTAAATAATAGACAATAATGTAGAGGTTTGGTCCATGGAAAAGAATTCAAATATAACTGGTTATCTTGTATTTCATCTGTCATTCTTACTCTGATTAAGCTTATTGTCTACACATTTTCTAGAGTAGCAAAGCCTTAAGGCCATAAACTATAGCAAAGAAGTGAATAACCTAAAACTTGAAGACTACTTTTACTAAGACACACACGCCATTGTGGTTATTGCTGGTACTCTTTGAAGAAATAGATTTGAGCAGACAATAGATAATCCATTACTAGAAAGGTAGTATTCTGCAATTTCTCCTGTCACACTAACTCAGACAAAAACAAAGAAAGAGTCTGTCCTTTGAAGGCAGGAAAATAGCATGGGCCATGACAGAAAAGAGCTCAACAAACATTTGTTGAAAGGTGTGTAGATGGGAATAACACAGAGAGGATGATACAATAGATTTAAAAGTGTGCTGAAATTCCTTTAAAGTAAAACTAATCACTGCCACAACCAGGCCTAATCACCACATTATGGGAGGATTTAAAAAAAAAAACTTTTTGCTGGGCATGGTGGCACACATCTTTAATCCTAGCACTCAGGAGGCAGAGGCAGGTGTACTTCTGTAAATCCAAGCCTAGTCTGCTCTATATAGTAAGTTACAGGGCAGCTGGGACTATGGGGAGAACCTGTCTGAAAAATACAAATACCATCAACTGATGAGTGGATAAAGAAAATGTGGTACATCTACACAATGGAGTTCTATGCAGCAGTAAAGAAAGATGACATCAGGAAATTTGCAGATAAATGGGTGGAACTAGAAGTCATTATGCTAAGTGAAGTAACACAGACTCAGAAAAACAAAGAACATATGGTGTCCCTCATTTGTGGATCCTAGCACTAAATCCTTATATGTAAGGCAAACTGAGTAATTTTTTTTCTTTTTTAGTAAATATAATACCACATTACTGGATGGTACTATAGATATAGTTTAAAGTTTATATCTCTATTTCCCCAAGTTCTAAGATTTATGAAAAAGAATCAATCTCTTCTTTGAAAGTATATTAAAACATATATCAAAAACCATGGTTAAATATTGGCTAACTGTGTGGTCTTAAGCATCCAAAAGGAAATTTTAACCAGAAATAAATAATCAGTAAGGTATGAGAAATTGTACTTCAGATATAAAACTTGAGAATCCTCTGAACCATCAATACCAGATGGGGACTACTGAGATATCCAGCTGGTGAACTGAGCAGCTCCTGGGATTTCAGCCTCTTCAGAGTGTAGACTGCCATTGTTGGACAACTCAGGCTGTGTCATGGAGGCCAGTGCAGGAAGATCAGGACAGGAAGCATGCTTGCTGGACCTCATTTAGGTGACCATGGGGGGAGGACCCCAGTGTGGAACACGGAGGCAGGATTGATGGTTGTTTGGGCTTGACAAAGAGGAACATTCAAGCATTTCCTTGGGAAAAACATAACCTCTTTTGGCAAAAGAAAGAAGAAAGAAAGAAGAAAGAAAGAAAGAAAGAAAGAAAGAAAGAAAGAAAGAAAGAAAGAAAGAAAGAAAAAAAAAAAGGTCATCCAACTCAGGTGATATGTGTGTGTGTGTGTGTGTGTGTGTGTGTGTGTGTGTGTGTGTGTGTGTGTGTATATATATATATATATAATATAAGATAGATATATATATAATAGAATATATATAGATATAGAGAGAGAGAGAGAGAGAGCGCGGAGAGAGCGAAAGCGATACAAGTTGGAGGAAAAAAATGGAATTTCCATGGTAAAGTATCACTGTAGTTTTGGATGCTTTTTTTTGTAGCACAAGTTTCATTTATGTTTATTTTGATGCTATGTGTATGAAGTAAATTTAAAAAAAATGACTGAGGGGGGGCTGGAAGAAATGGGCCTAGCGGTTTAAGCGCGCCAACCGCCCTACAGAGGACCCGGTTCGATCCCCAGCACCCACATTGCGGCTGAAAAACCATCTGAAACTCCCAATTGTCCAGGAGAACTCCAGTTCCAGGGGAATCTGACCACGAAACCTCTTCGGACCTCCGCCGGCATTGCACGACCACGGGTGCAAACCGACCTGCATAGCAGACAGTACATTTACACTATCAGAATATAAAATTTAACAAACATGACTGAGGAAAAGATGCAAGACACGTATGGCAAGAATGAAGGAACTGGGGTGGGGTGGGGGGCCATGGAAAAGGAAGTGTATCCAAATTGGACTGGAAATGATGTGATGAAACACACAAAACACCAATCAAAATATTGTATTAAAAGAACTATATCAACTGTGCACTGTAATCTGTAAATGTAAAGTTATATTTCTTTGTATCTGCATGCAACATTACTGTACAAACGTGAATCCAAACATGTTTTGGAGTTACACCTATAAATAAAAAAGGAACATCTATATTTTGTGCAAATTATATTCCAGTGCCAACTAAATACAGTGATAATTAGTTGACAGAGATGCTAAATAATGGTGAAGATTTGGTCCCGATGTTTTATAAGGGCTTAGACATTGTTAAAACCTTCTACTTGAGCTTTTCATGGTGGCACTTGCCTTTAATTCCTGCACAGGAGGCAGAGAACGGTGATCTTTGTGAAGTTCAAGGCCACTTGGTCACAGTCGAGTTCTAGGACAGCTAGGGGCTACAGAGAGACTCGGGCTCAAAAAGACCAAAAAAAAAAAAAAAAAAACCCAAAAACAAAAACAAAAAAACCCCTTCTACTTGAAGCCAATCCCTTCATTTGCCATTTCCTCAGGAACTTCAATGAAGAAATAATAAACCTTTCCATTCTTTCTCCTCAAAAAAATACATAAATAAAATAAAATAAAAATTAAATTATATAAACCCAATAGAAATATTAAAATAAATTTAATAAAAAATTGTCCCCTGAGGCTGGAGAGATGGCTCAGCGGTTAAGAGCACCAACTGCTCTTGCAGAGGACCCGGGTTCGATTCCCAGCACCCACATGGCGGCTAAGAACTGTCTAACTCCAATTCCAGGGGAATCCGATGCCCTCTTCTGATCTCTGCAGAATTGCATGACACAGGTGCACAAACCTGCATGTAGACAGTACACTCATACACACATAAAAAAATAAATAAATAAAACCTGTCCCTTCCTAAAAAAGATAAATAAATAAATAAACTTTGCATAAGCTTTAATATTTAATGAAGTTTCTTACCAGGTCATCCTCCAAGAAGTATTAAGGGAAATAATACCCATGATATTCTAATTGTTTAAGAAAGTAGCTATTTAAGAAAGTAGGTTTGGGGCTGGAGAGATGGCCTAGCGGTTAAGAGCACTGACTGCTCTGCAGAGGACCTGGGTTTGATCCCCAGCACCCACATGGAGGCTGAAAACCGTCTTTATCTCCAGTTCCAAGGGAATCTGACACCCTCTTCTGACCTCCACAACATTGCATGACATGGGTGCAGAAACCTACATGCAGGCAGTACATTCATACACATACAAAAATAAATAAAAAAAAATTAAAAAGAAGAAAGTAGGTGCTTAAACAAGAGCCAGCTAAGGAAGGAGTTATTATTAATTGGAAATACTTCGTGTCTGGTTGCCAGCACACTTAGACTCTAGAGATGGCTTCCCAAATCCAAATTTGAGCTAAGTTGCTTTTTAATTGTGGCCCACTGGGTGACTATGCCTCAATTTCTGCTAAATCACACACACACACACACACACACACACACGTGTGTGTGTGTGTGTGTGTGTGTGTGTGTGTATCAAGTTGCTGGTGGTTGAAGGCAAGGAGTTCTGTGCATGGTAAGCGAGAGTTCTACCACTGAGTTACATCTCCATCCCCGTCTCTTTTTATGTTTTTATTATTTAAAAGATATTTTATTGATTCTTTGAGAATTCTATATAGTGTATTTTCATCATGTTCCTATCCTCTCCATCTCTACCCCAACCCTACTTTCCCCTAACTTTATGGGGCCTATTATTTTTCTTTTCTAAGGCCTATTGAATATATTCAGTGTTCACCAAATGTTCTAAATGTGGGTATATTATCACTTACAGTCTGATCAACCTATCAGGCATCTCACCCTCTAAAGAAAACTATTTCTCCCATGTTATTTGTTTTTGGAGGGGTATTCTAGGGTGTTTGCATGAGGTTCAGAGGTCAACTTCTAGGATTTTGATCCCTTCTGTGACCACAGGGATCCCAGAGCTCAAACTCAGGTCATCAGTCTTGGTAGCAGGAATCTTTACTCATGGAACCATCTTGCTAGCACCCAAAAGTTGTTTCTTATAATGTTAAAGAAGGCTGACTTGCTCAGTATGTGTCCATGGACAGTTCTACATTAGGAAGAAGGTAGGAATTGCTATTCTCAGCTGTTGTATCCTGTATTACTTGACATCCAGCTCTCCCTGGAACTTGACATTCTAAAACATGGAATTTCAACTTGCTACTAGAGAGGGTATTTTTGTTTATTATTATTTTTTATCTTTTATGGTACTGGAAATATAACTCAGGGTTTCTGCATGCTAGACAAGACACTAAATATCATTCTGTCTCCTTAGGGAATTAAAAATATATTTAATTTCTCATTCCTTGATAGTTAAGATGATCTGCACTAGCCATTAGTTACTCAGCTTGGAGGAATTTCTTTCTCTTTCATAAGTATGATGGAACACCTGCATTTTTGTCAATGATTCCATTCCTTTTTAAAAAAACAAAATGTTTTTATTGGTGTTTTTGTGTGTTTCATACATCATTTCTCAGTCCAATTTAGACACACTCCTTTTTCCATGATCCCTACCCCACCCCAGTTCATGCATTCTGCCATACATGTCTTACATCTTTTTCTCAGTCTTGTTAAATTTTTTAAAATTTATTATTGTCAGCCAGGCGTGGTGGCTCACACCTTTAATCCTAGCACTTGGGAGGTAGAGGCAGGCGGATCTTTGTGAGTTCAAGGCCAGCCTGGTCTACAGAGAGAATTCCAGGACAGCTGGGGCTACAGCGAGACCCTGTCTCAAAAAGACCAAAAAAAAAATAAAATTTATTATTAGTATTAAACTATTTCCATACATTATACATCATTTCTTAATCAAATTTAGAGTCACTTCCCTTTCTATGTCCCCCACCCCACCTGAGTTCCTGCACTCTGCCATACATGTCTTGCATCTTTTTCTAAGTCTTTCCAGAGTTTTTTTCCAAAGCAGAGGCATATTGTTTTGCAGAGAACTTCACTATTTCAGTCTCCCTGCCCCGTTCTTTTGTTGTTGTTGATCTCTCCAACTTGTATTGCTTGAAAAAAATAAATATATACAAACATACATACATACCTGAGTTGGAGGATTTTATCCAGCTTGTGCACTGAGCAGCTGCTGGGATTTCAGCCTCTTCAGAGTGTGGACTGACATTGTTGGACTACCCAGGGTGTGTCGTGGAGGCCAGTACAGGAAGATCAAGACAGGAAGCATGTTTGGTGGACCTCATTTGGGTGACCATTGGGGGGATGGACCCCAATATGGAGCATGGGGGGCAGGACTCATGGTTGTTTGGGTTTGCCAAGGAGGAAACTTCAAGCACCTCCTTGGGAAAAAACATGACATCTTTTGGCAGGTCTTCAAGGAACTTGGGCCAAAAACTTTCCCAAGAGTTTACCTACATGTTAAAGTGATATTCAGGTGAATACATAGAAGTTTTTCATATATTTTCTTTTTTTTTTTTTTTTGGTCTTTTTGTGAAAGGGTCTCCCTGTAGCCCCAGCTGTTCTGGAACTCACTCTGTAGACCAGGCTGGCGTTGAACTCACAAAGATCCGCCTGCCTCTGCCTCCCAAGTGCTAGGATTAAAGGCGTGCGCCACCACGCCCGTCCATATATTTTCACATGCCTACAGATGTCTGGTAGTTTTCTCTGTTTTGATAAATAGAATTATATTTAGGTAAGCAATCTAACACATATATTTTGACTCTATTGTCAGGAGAGGGTCTCAGTATTAAGCTGATAAATGATGCATGGCCACACCCTCTCCTACTCGTGCCTCGGATTTCCTGATCAGACATCAGGTGGACCCATTCCAAGTGTCAACCTACCTTCATTATAATCAGGTAGGTGATAGGAAGAGTTCTTTGATTATGGAGAATCACTTGGTATTGATATTTCAAGATGCACATGTTATTTCTTGCCCTTGAATGGTGGTTATTAATTTTACAACATGGCTCAATTATATTTATCCTCAATTCCAGTGAATAGAATTTGAAGCAGAATGGCTGAAATAAATTGAATAGTAACATACCAAGCATTTCCAAACTCATTATGTTTTCTACAATGGATTTCTCAACACTGCATGTAACTATTTCAAAAGTAGGGAAGTTTAATTGAAGTACAAAAATCTATGTCCTTCAAAATAGGGTTACTTTTTAGCTTCTTATCTTCTGGCCTTCCTAATCTGAGAAGATTCCAATGACAGCACTCAGCTTTCAGTTATATTCAGTAATATACACAAAGCAAGGAAATAATTAACTACTGTGATGCTTCCATCCTGATAACCACAGCACTAAAATATTATCTATTACTACTGTCCTTTTCTTTTGGAAATTAGCATCTGCTTTGGGGCAAAGAGACAGAATACCCATGTTACCACATAAAGCTCCCCTTTTTCCACACTATCAAGTAGATTAAAAAGAACCGAAAAATAGTATCCATTCCTCAGGCTTTACATGAAATAAATGAGGGGCTCTTCATTTCAAATAAAATACTTGACAACTAGGATAGTAGTATGTGGCTGCTGATTGTTAAAGTCTACAGTGTAATTCAGAATCAAGTGGTTGTGTAAGCCCAATGGATGGGAATTCTCCAATGGCCTCATTTCATAAGGGACTGAGTTGCTACCTGGGAGGAGGAATTTATTGCTAAGGGATGTTGTTCATAGCATCCAAAGAAATGTTTAAAAACTTTTTTTGACACATCACTTTTGACATTTTTCCTTTTGCCAGTGAAAGAAAATAATTTATTTTAAAAACACTGACATTCATATAACTGCATTCGCTTTGACCTTTGAACATAGGTATTCACGAAGAAGAAAATAAAACAATCACTTGACCACTTGAAAGCAGTTGAGTACTAAAAATTAGTGAACTTTTAAAAAACGGTGGTAAATGTTTCTGCATTTCCTCTATAGCATCTTAGTTTTTATCCACAAAAGCTTTAAATTAATATTTTGTCAAATCTATTTTTAAATTTCTGACATTTGTCTTACCATTTACAAACTTTCTCCAATGTAAGTATGCTTTCTATTAAATTATATGCTTATTCCATGCAGTTTTGTGATCACATTAACTTTTTTTCTTTTGGTTTATGGAATAAAGTCAAATTATTGATTATTTACTTCTAAGAAGTTAGCTAATATCATTTAAATCCTTTAATTTCACTAGTAACATATGATATCCAAATTATCAGTGTTGTATATGCTACTGCATCTTTCTGGACTTCTTTCCATTTGTAAATGAATTGGCTATTACTATTTTGATTACTGCAGAATGTGTATTCCAGTTTTAGCCCCTGAAACTCTTTTATTGTTTTTTTTTTTATTTTGGGGGTGGGTCTTAAGACAGGTCTTTCTGTACGCCCTGGGATTCACTATGTAGACCAGACTAACCTTCATTTCACAGAGATCCACATGCCTTTGGATACTGGGATTAAAGGCATACACCACCATGCCTTGCTTTGAAGCTCACAGTGTTCTATTTTTAATATATTTTTATTCAAAAATTGCTTACAATGTATTTTGATCATGTTTAGAACCTCTCCATCTCTCCATACCAATCTAACTACCCCAGCTTCCTGTCCTCTGTTATTATTTATTATTATTAAACCAGTATTTTTCGTGTTGTGCAGGCGGCTGGCTGGCCCACCTTGGCAGGCGCCATCCAACTCTAGGACCATAGAGAGGAACTGCCTGCCTGAATAGAAGGTCAGCCAGTGGTGCACACTACCTGTGCCCAGCCGCCAAAGCCTGTCTGTGTTTTGCAGTCGGCCGGCTGGCGGCCCACCTTGGCAGGCACAATCCAACAATAGGACCATAGAGAGGAACTGCCCAACCACCTAGGTGGGGACTAGCATACAGGCTAAAGGATTCAACCCCCCCACCCCACTCAAGCTACTGATACTGAGGTGGAGGTGGAAAGTGTAAACTTCTGGTGCTGTGTTTTAAAGCTGTTGGGAGGATACAGCAGTGTCAGTGAGTGGAGGCTGCATAGCCAAAACTGAGGAAGAAACCAACAGGAAGCAAACTTAGTGACCAACCAATCCCCCATAGCAACATTTGAGATTAGCAACAGAAGGCGAACAAATAAACAAAGGGGGAACTAGAAGGAAAGAATGATAAACTCCGGAAAGAACTAAAAGAAGAGATTAATAAACTCAGAAAAGAACTGGAGGAAGAGAAATACAAACTATGAAACGAGCTAGAGGGAGAGAATGACAAACTGTGGAAGGAAGTGGAAACATTGAAAAGATCTCAGGCTGAAAGGAAAAAAGAAACTGACCAGCAAAGCAAGGAGCTACAAAAAAAGAATGAAATGCTCCAAAAGGAAGTGGAAATACTGAAGAAATCGCAAGATGAAACAAAAAAAGAAATTGATCATTCATCCAATCAGCAGGAAAGGATGGTTTTTCCAAAGCCTTAGAAGCAGAATGGAAGAAGCAGAAAAATGAATATCAGACCTACAGGATAACACAGCACTGCTAGAAACCTCAAGTAAAGATTATGAAAAATTAAAAAAAAAACACAAGAGTGGAACAACCAGGAAATGTGGGACACCAAACCTCCACATCATAGGGATAGAGGAAGGAGAATAATCCCAAGAGGATGGTATTGATCAGATCTTCAACAGAATAATAGAAGAAAACTTCCCCAAACTGAAAAAAGACAAACCCAAATACAAGAAGCACATAGAACACCAAAAAGACAAGACCAGAAAAGAAATTCCCCACATAATATCATAGTTAAAACACTAGATGCTCAAAACAAGGACAAAATACTGAAAGCCACAAGAGAAAACAACAAGTGACATACAAGGGGACACACAATGACATACAAGGTGACATACAAGGGGAAACCCATCAGAATCACACCTGACTTCTCAGTGTAAACCATGAAAGCCAGAAGAACATGAACCAAAGAATTCCCAGTACTAAATGACTTTAGATGCCAACCCACATTATTATACGAAGCAAAAATGTCAATCATAGTTGAAGGAGAAAGAAAAATCTTTCAGGACATAAACGAAATGAAAGAACACATGTCAAAAAAACCAACACTTCAGAAAATACTCAAAGCAATTCAAAGAACATAGGAAAGGAGCAACTATCCTTAAGCAACCCGAGAGAAAAATTACCAAAAGCATAACAGAGTAAATAAATACCTATACCAAGAATGCAAACAAAAAATAAGTTGAAAGGAAACAACACACATCTCTCAATAATAACCTTAAATATTAATGGTCTAAACTCCCCAATCAAAAGACATAGACTGGGAGAATGGATTAGGAAACAGAATCCATCTATATGCTGCCTCCAAGAAACCCATCTCACCCTCAAAAACAGATACAGCCCTAAAGTGAAAGGATGAAAAAATATTCAAGCAATGTAACCAAAAAGCAAGCAGGAGAGGCTATTCTACCGCATATAGACAAAAATAGACCTCAGAGTAAAATTAATCAGAAAAAGACAAAGAGGGTCTTTATATCTTATGAATGGAAAATTAACCTAAGAAGTTTCACAATTTTAATATTTATGCACCAAACTCTAGTGCACCGAACTTTATAAACACATCCTTCAGGACCTCAAGGCGCAGATTAATTTCAGCATGCTAATAGTGGGGACTTCAACTCCTCACTGAGCCACCTGGATATGTCAACTGGACAAAAGTAAACAGAGAGACATCAGAACTGTACAATACAATACAACAAATTGACCTCAAACATAGATATCTACAGAATAATCCATCCAAACACCAGAGAAAATACTTTTACTCGCCCCATGGAATTCTCCAAAATCATCCACAATACTGGGACACAAAAGAAACCTAAAAATACAAAAGGATTGAAAAAAATTCATGCATCTATCAGAACACAGTGCAATGTAGCTCAATATTAACACCAGGTAAGCCCTACTATAGAACACATGGAGACTAAAACACACAATACTGAACAATGAGTGGGTCAGAGAAGAAATAAGAGTGAAATAAAAAGCTTCCTTGACTAACAAAAAATGACATAACAACACAACAAAACCTGTGGATACATTAAAAGCAGTTCTTAGAGGAAAATTTATAGCCTAAGTGCCACAATTAAAAAAAAAAAAAAACAGAAGGAAAACATGTAAACGATCTAACACTGCAAATAAAAACACTTGAAAGACAGCAACAAATGAATCCTAAACCCAATAGACAGGAAAAAATAACAAAAATCAGAGCAGAAATCAATGAAATAGAAACAAAGAAAACAATACAAAAAAATAATGAATCCAAAACCTGGTTCTTTTGAAAAGAAAAGATAAACAAAATAGACAGACCTCTAGCCCAGTTAACCAAAAGAAAGAAAGAGCAACTCCAAATCAATAACATTCTCAATGAAAGGGGAAACATCACAACAGATAAACAAAAGATCTAGACAATCATATGAGAGCACTTCAAAAACCTATACTCTACTAAATTTGAAAACCTAATATCTGAAATATTGGGATTCTCCAAAGCTTAAGGAAGAAGAGATTGACAGCTTAAATAGACCCATAACACTTGAAGAAATTGAAGATGTAATAAAAAGCCTCCCAATTAAAAAAAGCCCAGGCACAGATGGCTTCACAGCAGAATTCTATAAAACATTTAAAGAGGTCTTACAACCATTACTACTCAAACTTTTCAGAAGGATACAGACAGAAGGAAATATCCCAAATTCCTTTTACGAAGCCAGCATCCCTCTAATACCCAAACCAGGCTAAGACACAAACAAGAAAGAAACTATAGGCCCATATCATTGATGAACACAGATGCAAAAATTCTCAACAAAATACTTGCAAATCGCATACAGACCGACATCAAAAATATCATCCATCATGACCAGGTTGGATTCATACCAGAGATGCAGGGATGTTTCAACATATGTAAATCAATAAATATCATAAAATACATAAATGGACTTAAAGACAAAAATCACACAATCATCTCAATTGATGCAGAAAAAGCTTTCAACAAAATCCAGCAACACTTCATGCTTAAAGTCTTAGAGGGAATTGGACTGGAGGTATCATTACTCAATGTAATCAAAGCCATATACAAGAAACCCACAGCCAACATCATCATAAATGGAGAAAAGTTGAAAGCATTCCCCTTAAAGGCGGGGACACAACAAGGCTGTCCACTATCGCCACTCCTCTTCAATATAGTGCTTGAAATGCTCGCTAGGGCAATAAGGCAAGAAAGTGAAATTAAAGGAGTACTAATTGGAAAAGAGGAAGTAAAACTATGCCTTTGTGCAGATGATATGATACTTTACCTAAGGGATGCTAAAATCTCCACCAGAAAACTCTTAGAAACAATCAAAAGTTTCAGTAAAGTGGCGGGATACAAAATAAACCTACAAAAATCAGTAGACTTCCTTTGCACCAACAATAAGCATCTGGAGAAGAAATATAAGGAGACCTTCACAATCACAATAGCCTCAAAAACTACCTAGGAATAAACCTAACGAAAGACACCAAAGACCTCTACACAAAAATTTCAAAACCCTGAAGGAGATTGAAAATGCCATCAAAAGATGGAAAGACCTTCCATGCTCATGGATGGGAAAAATTAATATAGTAAAAATGTTGATTCTAACCAAATTAATATACAGATTCAATGCAATCCCAATTGAAATCCCCAGGAGCTTTTTCACAGACTTAGAAAAAAAAATCCTTAAATTCATATGGAAAAACAAAAGTCTCCGAATAGCTAAAGCAACCCTGAGTGAAAAGTGCAATACCATGGGGATTACATTTCCAAACATCAAGCTATATTATAGGGCTATAGTCATAAAGACAGCCTGGTACTGGGAAAAAAACAGAACCATTGACCAATGGAACAAAATTGAAGATCCAATCTTGAGCTCATATAACTTCAGCCACCTCATATTTGACAAAGGGACCAAAAAAGCTCAATGGAGGAAAGATAGCATCTTCAGCAAATGGTGTGGGAAAAACTGGATCACCATTTGTGAACAACAAAAGTAAACCCCTACCTCTCTCCCTGTACAAAAATCAATTACAAGTGGATCAAAAATCTCAATGTGAAGTCTGAAACCCTGAAGGTGATAAAAGAAAAAGTTGGTAACAATCTACAAGACATAGGTGTAGGAGGAGACTTTCTCAACCAGACAGCAGCTGCTCAGGAAGTAAGGTCAACAATTGACAAGTGAGACCTCATAAAACTTAAAAGCTTCTGTACAGTGAAAGAAACAATCAAGGAGGTGAAAATAAAACCCACAGAGTGGGAAGAAATCTTTACCAGTGACACATCTGACAGAGCGTTAACATCAAGAATCTATAAACTACTCAAAAAACAAAGAAGTAAGAAGACAAACAACCTACTCAAAAAGTGGAGTAGCCCAGAAGGGCTTGGGAACTAGGAGCTGTGGCCTGAACCCAGAGTTCGGGAAAGTATTTGTGTATTTAGTGGTGGTTTACTTGCTGCTGGTGCTCCAGCCAGGGGTGGAGTCTGAGGGGACTGGCAGGTCCAGCTGACTGGGAAACGTGTCCCAGAACGCCTTGGGAACTAGGAGCTGAGTCCTGAACACAGAGTTCGGGCAAGTATTTGGTGACGGTTTACTTGCTGCTGGTGTTCCAGCTAGGGGTGGAGTCTGAGGGGACCGACTGGTCCAGCTGACTGGGAAAAGTGTCCTGGAAGGCCTTGGGAGCTAGGAGCTGATGTTCGAACACAGACAGCAACCCAACCTCCCCCACCACTGCTGCCAACTGGAACCCCCAACTGGAACTCAGGAGAGAGTGGCTGACAATAGAAGGAATATAGTATCCAGAATGTGTCACCCGGGTTGCTACTCACCAAACTCCTGCAGAACAGAAAGGGAAAAGTGAACTATACCTTCCAATATATAACCAAAATTGAAAGTCTAAAACCTAGACAAATCAACACTACATTCATAAGGAGAATATAATGAAGACACCCAAAGGAATCAAGGAAAGCAATCCTTCAACAAAGTGAAGAGGCATTCAAAATTCGCATCAGAATAAAGGCAAAAAGCTAACTACATGCTGAGAGCACAACGAAAAAACAATATGGGAAAAGCACAGAACAATCCTACACCAAACTCTATGGAGCCAGTGGAGGACCCCTACAATGGAATCTCTGTAGAGGTAACCCAGGACACAGACCCCAAAATAACAATCACAGATATATTCAAAGAAATCATAAAACTAAGGGTATAGAATGAAAAACTCAGAAAGGTCCTAGAAGAAGACAAGGACAAACTTCAGAAAGAACTAAAAAGAGAAAATGACCGATTCCAGAAAGAGCTAGAGGGACAAAATGGCAAACTCCGGAAGGAAGTGGAAACACTGAAAAGATCCCACCCTGAAATGAAAAAGGAAACCAATGAACTACAAGAAAAGTTTGAGAAGCTCCAAAAGGAAATGGATATTGTAAGTAAAACACAGGAAGAACAGCAATAAAAGGAAATTGAACAGTCATCCAATCAAGAGGAAAGAATGGGAAAAAGCCTCAGAAGCAGAATGGAGTAAGCAGAAAAAAAAGTATCAGATCTAGAAGATAACACAGAACAAATAAAAGCTCAAGTAAAGAATATAAAAAATTTTAAAGTACACAAGAGTGGAACAACCAAGTAATGTGGGACACTACAAAAGGATCAAATCTCCACATCATAGGGATAGGGGAAGGCCACCATGTGGGTGCTGGGGATCGAACCCCGGTCCTCTGTAAGAGTGGTCTGTGCTCTTAACCACTAGGCCAGCACCAGAAAAATTTTTAAATAAAAACAGAAATGCAGAGGTAGAAACCTACACAAAAAATGTTAACGTATAATAAGATGAAAGGAAGCAACATATACCTCTTAATTATAACCTTAAATATCAATAGTCTAAACTCCCCAATCAAAAGACATAGACTGGGAGAATGGATTAGGAAACAGAACCCATCAATATACTGTCTACAAGAAATCCATCTCACCCTTAAGGATAGGCATCAACTTAAAGTGAAAGGATGGAAAAAAATATTCCAAGCAAATGGTACTAAAAAGAAAGCAGGAGTTGCTATCCTAATATCAGACAAAACAGACTTCAAAGTAGAAGCAATTAGAAGAGACAAGGAGGGCCATTATATCCTTATCAAAGGGAAAATTAACCAGGAAGACTGCACAATCATGAATATATATGCACCAAACTCCAGTGCACCAAGCGCTGTAAATACAACTCTATAGGACCTCAAGGCACAGATTAACCCCAACACACTCATAGTAGGGGACTTCAATACCCCACTAAGTCCACTGGACAGATCAACCGGACAAAGTATAAACAGAGAGACATCGGAACTGAACAATACAATAAAGGAAATGGACCTCACAGACATCTTCCGAGTATTCCACCCAAACATCAGAGAATATACTTTCTACTCAGCATCCCATGGAACATTCTCCAAAATTGACCACATACTTGGACACAGAGAAAACCTCAACAAATACAAAAAATTGAAATAACTTAATGCATTCTATCAGACCATAGCACAACAAAGCTCAATATCAACACCAGGATATGTCCCGCTACATACATCAACACATGGAGACTAAATAACACAATCCTGCATAATGAATGGGTCAAGGAGGAAATAAAGAAAGAAATAAAAGCATTCCTGGAACTAAATGACAATGACAATACAACACAACAAAACCTATGGGACACTTTAAAAGCAGTCCTAAGAGGGAAGTTTATAGCCCTGGGTGCCTATATTAAAAAAACAAAACAAAACAAAACAGAAAGAGCACAGATAAATGAACTAACACTGCAGCTAAAAACACTGCAAAGACAACAACAAATAAACCCTAAATGCAACAGACAAGAGGAAATAACAAAAATCAGAGCACCAATCAATGAAATAGAAGCAAAGAAAAAAATACGAAAATCAATGACTCCAAAAGTTGATTCTTTGAGAGAATAAACAAGAGAGAGAGACCCCTAGGCCAGTTAACCAAAAGAAATAAAGAGCAACTCCTAATCAATAGAATTCAGGAGGAAAGGGGAAATATCACTATAGACAGTGAAAAGATCCAGAAAATCATACAGGAATACTTCAAAAACCTACACTCTACCAAATTTGAAAACCTAAGAGAAATGGATGAATATCTGCAAGCCAGGGAATTACCAAAGCTACACCAAGAGGAGATTGACAGCTTAAACAGACCAATACTATATGAAGAAATTGCAAATGTAATAAGAGACCTCCCAACTAAAAAAAGGCCAGGTCCAGACAGGTTCACAGCAGAATTCCATAAAACATTCAAAGAAGAGTTACAACCATTATTGCTAAAACTGTTCAGAAGGATACAAGCAAAGGGAAATCTCCCAAATTCCTTCTATGAAGCCAACATCACTCTAATATTAAAACCAGGCAAGGATGCAACCAAAAAAGAGAACTACAGACCCATCACATTAATGAACTCAGATGCAAAAGTTCTCAACAAAATACTCGCAATCTGTATACAGACCCACATCAAAAACATCATTCACAATGATCAAGTTGGATTCATACCAGACATGCAGGGATGGTTCAACATACGAAAATCAGTAAATATCATAAAACACATAAATGGACTGAAGGGCAAAACCCGCACCATCATTTCAATCAGTGCAGAAAAGGCCTTTGACAAAATCCAGCATAACTTCATGATTAAAGTCTTAGAGGGAATTGGACTGGAAGGATCATTCCTCAACATAATCAAAGCCATATATAAGAAACCCACAGCCAGTATCATCCTAAATGGAGAAAAGTTAGAAGGATTCCCCATAAAGTTAGGAACCCAATAAGGCTGCCCCCTGTCACCATTCCTCTTCAATATAGTGCTTGAAACACTTGCTAGAGCAATAAGGCAATAAAAGGAAATTATCGGAGTACTAATTGGAAAAGAGGAAGTCAAGCTATCCCTATTTGCTGATGATACGATTATTTACTTAAGGGATGCTAAAAACTCCACCAGAAAACTCCTAGAAATGATTAACAGTTTTAGCAAAGTGGCAGGATACAAAATTAACTTAAAAAATTCAATGGCCTTTCTTTACACCAAGAACAAGCAACTGGAGAAAGAATTCAAAGAGACCTTCCCACTGACGATAGCCTCAAAAACAATAAAATACCTAGGAACAAACCTAACCAAAGAAACCAAAGGTCTCTAAATCAAAAATTTTAAACCCTTAAAGAAAGAAATTGAAGAAGACATCAGAAGATGGAAAAACCTCCCATGCTCATGGACTGGGAAAATTAACATTGTAAAAATGTCCATTCTACGGAAACTCTTGTATAGATTTAATGCAATCCCAATCAAAATCCCCAAGAGTTTCTTCACAGGCTTGGAAAAATAGTCCTTAAATTCATTTGGAAAAAAACAAAAAAAAAAAGACCCCGAATAGCCAAAACAACCCTGAGCGAACAGAGCTACACAGGGGGATCTCTATTCCAGACTTCAAACTATACTACAGGGCTATAGTCATAAAAACAGCCTGGTACTGGCACTGAAACAGACCTGTTGACCAATGGAACAAAACCGAAGATCCAAACCTGAGCACATACAATTTCAACCATCTCATATTTGACAAGGGGGCCAAGAAGACTCAATGGAGAAAAGACAGCATCTTCAGCAAGTGCTGTTGGCAAAACTGGATCACCACTTGTAGAAGAATGAAATTAAACCCCTACCTCTCGCCTTGTACAAAAGTCAACTCCAGATGGATCAAAAACTTCAACGTGAAACTCCAAACTCTGAAGGTGATAGAAGAAAAAGTTGACAGCAGACTACAAGACATAGGCATAGGAAAAGACTTCCTAAATCAGACAGCAGCTGAGC
>VZQC01013520.1:1211253-1245363 GCA_009823505.1 Rhizomys pruinosus
TTACATCCTCTAATGGTTCAGAGATGTTATAAGCCACAGTAAGACCCTGTCATATCTAACAGAAAAAAATGTAATTCATGGATTAAGATACCATCCAAACATCTGTGTCTATACCAAAGTAACCTACCATAACAATTAGTACTGTTTAGATACCTATATATCTAACTGCTTGTGCTTCTTTGGTAGGATCGAAAGGTTATTCCTGGACAAACTGTCAGCCCATGAAAGGAAACAGCCAGAATTGACCAGACACCAAGACAACAGCTCCAGAGAAAGTAGACTGCTTCGCTTCTCATCCACCTGTGCCTCTTTTCTAAGCCTAGGGAACAATCTGAGGATTGTTCCCTAGGCTTAGAGGGGCACGTGTGGATGTAAGAGGGGGCGTGGTAGAATGTAAGGGCTGGGATTGGGGTGAATGGTGAAACAACAGTAATATAGTCTGGACACTCATTTTATCAACTTGATTGAATATACAAACCTCCCCTGCTGGATGGTGGGACCCATGGGCTGTGTGGGTTTGGGCACAGCTGCTTACAAATTGGTTTTACATGAAGGATGCTTTTACTCATAAATTATTACTTAATGTTAAAAAAAAAAAAAAAACTGAGAGAAAGATGCAGGACAGTTATGGCAGAATGCATGATCTGGGATGGGGTGGGGTGGGGTGGGGGGAAGGGAAAGTGAAATATGCCTGAACTGAATTGGAAAATGATGTATGAAATATGCAAAGCATCAATAAAAAATGAAAATTAAAAAAAGAGAACATGATCTGGTATGGTTTGGGGTGAGGTGGGGGGAATGGCCAGGGGAATATGCCTGAACAGAAATGAAAAATGATGTATGAAATACATAAAACATCAATAAAAAGAACTGATAAAAAGCAGTCTTTTTCTCTTAATTTTTAATTGAACTTTTTGAATTTCATACAACATATCGTAATGAAATTTAGATCCATTCCCTATTCCATACCCCATCCCCGCCAGAGCTCATGCATTTCGCCATACATGTCTTGCATCTTTTTCTCTTTTTTAAAATTTTCAATGCAGAATTTTACTCTTTTGGGCAGAAGTTTACCATTTTATTCAGTTCTTTGGACAAGTCTTTTGTTCTTGTTTTTCTTTTTAATTTTATGTTACTCCAAAGTGTGCAAGTATACACTCCACACATACCAAAATTACGATGTCTGAAAATAAGCCATAGGTTAATTCCAAAACATGTTTAGGGATTCACCTTTTAACAGTAGAGTCACATGCAGGTAAAAAGAAATATTGCCATGAATCCATCTGGACCTGGTATTTGTTTAGCATCTTCAGCAAATGGTTTTGACATAACTGGATCACCACTTGAAGAATAAAACTAAACCCCTACCTCTCGCCATGTACAAAAATCACCTCCAAATGGATCAAAGACCTTAGTGTGAAAGCTGAAACTCTGGAAATGATAGAAGAAAACGTTGGTAGTGCATAGACATAGGCATGGAAAAAGACTTTCTAAATCAGACAGCAGCTGTGCAATCAATAAAGTCAACAGTTGACAAATGTGGACTTATTAAACTCAAGAGCGTCTGTACAGCAAAAAACAACAATCAGTGAAGTGAAGGGAAAACCCAGAGTGGGAGGAAACCTTCACCAGTGATACATCTGATAGAGCATTAACATCCAAAGTAGATGAACTACTCAAACAACAAAGGAGTAAGAAACCAAATGACCTACTCAAAAGATGGAGAAAGAGCTGAACAGAGACTTCACAAATGAAGTAAAGATGGCTGAGAAACATCTTAAAAAGTGTTCAACATCGCTAATAATTAAGTAAATGAAAATTAAAACCACCTTAAGATTTCATCTTATTCTAGTAAGACTAGCTATAATCCAGAAAACAAAGGATACCAAATACTGGAGAGATTGTAGGGAAAGGAGGACACTCATCCACTGCTGGCAGGAATGCAAACTCGTACAACCCCTATGGAAAGCAGCGTGGAGAACTGTCAAGAAACTGAAAATGAGCCTATCACCTGACCCAGTCATACCACTCCTGGGTGTATACCCACAAGACTCATCCTACTGCAGAGATACATGCACATCTATGTTTATTGCAGCTCTCTTCACAATACCAAAAGCTGGAATGAACCTAAATGCCCCTCAACCAATGAGTGGATAATGAAAATGTGGTACATCTACACAATGGAGTTCTATGCAGCGGTAAAGAAAGATGGCATCATGAACTTTGCAGGTAAATGGATGGAACTTGAAGCCATTATGCTAAGTGAAGTAACACAGTCCCAGAAAAACAAACAAATGGTATCCCTCATTCGTGGATGCTAGCACCAAATCCCTAGTTGAAAGACAAGGTAAGAAATGTTAATGTTAATTTCTTTTTATCTGAAGTCAACTATGTTGTTATAATGTGAATTCCTTAATGGGCTCTAAAATTGACTGACCACTTATTTTCAGACTTTGTAATTGTGGTATATGTATGGAGGTTATATATTTATATATTAGATATATTAGAGTAATATAAAATTTATAAGAAAATGTGAACTCCTAAACAAATTTTGGAATTAGCATACAGTTTATTTTCAAAGGTCATAATTTTGGTATATATGTGACATATATATAGACATACTTTGGAGCAATACAAATTGGAGGGAACAACAATGACAAAAGGACTGGTTCAAATAACTGGCTGAAACAGTTAAATTCTGCCCAAACCATAAACCTCTGCAGAGAAAAATTTTAAATAAAATAAAATAAAGAGTGAAAAAAGGAATATTACTTTACATTCCTAAATACATAGCAAGTCAATATATGTTTCTTCCCTTTAATTTTCTATTACTCTAAAATATGAATACATACCTTTCACCCATATACCACAATTACAAAGTCTGAAAATAAGTGGTAAGTTAATTCTAGAGCAGAGCCCTGTTATAAGGGATTCACCTTATAACAGCACAGTTGCTTTCAGATAAAAAGAAATATAACATTAATGTTGTTTTCTGATCACATTGACGTTGCTCAGTTTGCCATACAATTAGGTACTTAGTGCTAGCATCCACAGATGAGGGATACCATTCGTCACTTGTTTTTATTTGTTTTTCTGGGATTGTGTTAATTCACTCAGCATGATATCTTCTAGCTCCAGCCATTTACCTGCAAAGCTCATGATGTCATCTTTCCTTACTGCTGCATAGAACTCCACTGTGTAGATGTACAACATTTTCTCTATCCACTCATCAGTTGAGGGGCACTTGGGTTGGTTCCAGGTCCTTGCTATTGTGAAGAGGGCTGCAATAAACATGGCTGTGCATGTATCTCTGCGGTAAGACTAGTCTTGTGGGTACACTCTCAGGAGTGGTATGGCTGGGTCAGGTGGTAAGTTCATTCCAAGTCTTCCAAGGGTTCTCCACATTGTTTTCCATAGTAGCTGAATGTATTACATTCCCACCAGCAGTGGATGAGTGTTGCCCTTTCCGCACAAACTCTCCAGCATTTGGTATCATTTGTTTTCTTGATCCTAGCCTGTCTTATTGGAGTAAGATGATAACTTAAAGTGGTTTTGATTTGCATTTCCTTAATGATTAGTGACGTTGAACACTTCTTAAGGTGTTTCTCAGCCATCTCTAATTCCTCACTTGTGAAGTCTCTGTACAGCTCTTTGCTCCATCTATTGAGTGGGTCATTTGTATTCTTTCTTCTTTGTTTTTTGAGTAGTTTGTATATTCTGGAAATCAATGCTTTGTCAGATGTATCTGTGGCGAAGGTTTCCTCCTACTCTGTGGGTTTTCTCTTCACTTCCTTGATTGTTTCTTTTGATGTACAGAAGCTTTTGAGTTTAATGAGGTCCCACTTGTCAATTGTCAACCTTAATTCTTGTGCAGCTGCTGTCTGATTTAGGAAGTCTTTTCCTATGCCTATGTCTGTCTGATTTAGGAAGTCTTTTCCTATGCCTATGTCTTGTAGTCTGCTGCCAACTTTTTCTTCTATCGCCTTCAGAGTTTAGGGTTTCATGCTGAGGTCTTTAATCCATCTGGAGCTGACTTTTGTACAGGGAGAGAGGTAAGAGTTTAATTTCATTCTTCTACAAGTGGTGATCCAGTTTTCCCATCACCACTTGCTGAAGATGCTGTCTTCCTCCATTGTGTCTTCTTGGCCCCCTTGTCAAATTTGAGGTGGCTGAAATTGTATGTGGTCAAATTTGGATCTTCAGTTTTGTTCCATTTGTCAACAGGTCTGTTTCTGTGCCAGTACCAAGCTGTTTTTATGACCATAGCCCTGTAGTATAGTTTGAAGTCTGGTATAGAGATCCCCCCTGTATTGCTCTTTTCACTCAGGATTGTTTTGACTATTCAGGGTCTTTTATTTTTCCAAACGAAATTAAGGACTTTTTCCAAGCCTGTGAAGAAGCTCCTGGGGATTTTAATTGCGATTGCATTGAATCTATACAAGAGTTTGGGTAGAATGGACATTTTTACTATATTAATTTTCGCAATTCATGAGCATGGGAGGTTTTTCCATCTTCTGATGTCTTTTTCAATTTCCTTCTTCAAGGGTTTAAAAATTTGGTTGAAGAGATCTTTGGTGTCTTTGGTTAGGTTTGTTCCTAGGTATTTTTTTTTTTTGTTTTTGAGGCTATTGTGAGTGGGAAGGTCTCCTTGAATTCCTTGTTCAGTTGCTTGTTGTTAGTGTAAAGAAAGGCTACTGATTTTTCTAGGTTAATTTTGTATCCTGCCACTTTACCGAAACTCTTAATTGTTTCTAGGAGTTTTCTGGTGGAGTTTTTATCATCCATTAAGTAAACAATATCATCAGCATAAAGGGGTAGCTTGACTTCCTCTTTTCCAATTAGTACTCATTTAATTTCCCTTTCTTGCCTTAATGCCCTAGCAAGTGTTTCAAGCACTATATTGAAGAGGAGTGGTGACAGGGGGCAGCCTTGCTGAGTTCCTACCTTTAAAGGGAATGCTTCTGTTGTTTCCCCATTTAGGATGAGATTGGCTGTGGGTTTCCTGTATATGGCTTTGATTACATTGAGTAATGGTCCTTCCAATCCGATTCCCTTTAGGATTTTGAGCATCAAGGGATGCTGGATTTTGTCAAAGGCTTTTTCCACCTCAATTGAGATGATGGTGCGGTTTTTGTCTTTCAGTCCATTTATATGCTTGATGATATTTATTGATTTTCGTATGTTGAACCATCCCTGCATCTCTGGTATGAATCCAACTTGGTCATGATGGATGATCTTGATGTGGGTCTCTATGTGATTTGCCAGAATCCTGTTTAATATTTTTGGCATCTGTGTTCTTTAGTGAGGTGGGTCTGTACTTCTCCTTTTTGGTTGTATCTTTGACTGGTTTTGGTAAGAGAGTGATGCTGGCTTCATAGAAGGAATTTGGGAGAATACCCTCTGCTTGTATCCTTCTAAACAATTTGAGTAATAATTGTTGTAAGTCTTTTTTAAATGTTTTATAGAATTCTGCCTTGAAACCATCTGGGCCTGGGCTTTTTTTAGTTGGGAGGTTTCTTATTCCATTTTCAATTTCTTCATATACTATGGGTCTGTTTACGCTGTTGATCTCTTCTTGGTTGAGCATTGGTGATTCCCAGGATTTCTGATATTCATCCATTTCTTCTAGGTTTTCAAACTTAGTAAAGGTTTTTAAAGTATTCCCATACGATATTCTGGATCTTTTCATTGTCTGTTGTGATATTTCCCCTTTCATCACGGATTGTATTGATTTGGAGATGTTCCTTCTTTCTTTTGGTTAACTGGGCTAGAGATCTATCTTATTTATTATTTCAAAGAACCAACTTTTGGATTCATTGATTTTTGTATTGTTTTCTTTGTTTCTATTTCATTGATTTCTGCCCTGGTTTTTGTTATTTCTTCCTGTCTGTTGCATTTAGGGTTCATCTGCTGTTGTATCAAGTGCTTTTAGCTGCAGTGTTAGATTGTTCACTTGTACTCTTTCTGTTTTTCTAATGTAGGCACCCAGGGCTATAAACATACCTCTTAGGTCTGTTTTTAAAGTATCCCATATGTTTTATTGTGTTGTACTGTCATTGTCATTCAGTTCCAGGAATGCTTTTATTTCTTTCTTTATCTCTTCCATGACGCATTCATTATTCAGGAGTGTGTTGTTTAGTCTGCATGTATTCTTGTAGATAATAGTGCTTATCTTGGTGTTGATAGTGAGCTTCGTTGTGTTGTAGTCTGATAGAATGCATGAAATTATTTCATTCTTTTTGTATTTGTGGAGGTTTCTTCTGTGTCCCAGTATGTGGTTGATTTTGGAGAATGTTCCATGGGGCACTGAGTAGAAAGTGTATTCTCTGGTATTAGGTGGGACTATTCGGTAGATGTCTGTGAGGTCCGTTTGGTGTATCATATCATTCAGTTCAGATGTCTCTCTGTTTATTCTTTGTCCTGTTGACCTGTCCAAAGGGCTCAATGGGGTATTGAAGTCCCCTACTATGAGTGTACTGGGGTTAATCTGTGCCTTGTGGTCCTGCAGAATTGTCTTCATAAAGTTTAGTGCACCAGAGTTTGGTGCATATATATTCACAATTGTGAAATCTTCTTGGTGAATTGTTCCTTTGATAAAAATGTAAAGGCCTTCTTTGTCTCTTCTGATTTCTTGTACTTTGAAGTCTAGTTTGTCTGATATTAAAATAGCAACACCTGCTTTCTTTTTAGTACAATTTGCTTGGAATATTTTTTTCCATCCTTTCACTTTAAGGCAGTGCCTATCCTTGAAGTTAAGATGCATTTCTTGTAAACAGCATATGATGGGTTCTGTTTCCTAATCTAATCTCCCAGTCTATGTCTTTTGATTGTAGAGTTTAGTCCATTAATATTTAAGGTTATGGGTGATAGATTTCTGTTGCTTCCTTTCACCTTATTATCCATTTGCATTTTTGGCCTAGGCTTCTACTTCTGCAGTTATGCTTTTATTAATTTCTCTTTCTAGGTGCCTGGGGATAGTTGCTCCTTTCTTCTGTCCTTTGAATTGCTTCAAGTATTCTCTGAAGGGTTGGTTTTCCGGACATGTATTCTTTCATCTTCTCTGTGTCATGGAAGATTTTTCTCTCTCCTTCAACTATAATTGACATTTTTGATGGGTATAGTAATCTGGGTTGGCATCTATAGTCCTTTAACACTGGGAGTGCTTTGCTCCACGTTCTTCATGCTTTCATAGTTTTCACTGAGAAGTCAGTTGTAATTCTGATAGGTTTTCCCTTATAAGTAACTTGTTCTTTTTCTCTTGTGGCTTTCAGAATTTTGTCTTTGTTTTGGGCGACTAGCGTTTTAACTATGGTATGGCATGCAGAGTTTCTTTTCTGATCTTGTCTGTTTGGAGTTCTATGTGCTTCTTATATTTGTATTGGTTTGTCTTTTTTTAGTTTGGGGAAATTTTTGTCTATTATTCTGTTGAAGATCTGATCAATACCAGTCTTTTGGGAATCTTTTCCTTCCTCTATTCCTATGATGTGGAGGTTTGATCTTTTCATAGTGTCCCACAGTTCCTGGTTGTTCCACTTTTGTGTAATTTTAAAATTTTAATAATCTTTACTTGAGGGTTTAGTTGTTCTGTGTTATCTTCCAGGTCTGATATTCTTTGTTTTGCTTCCTCTAATCTACTTCTGAGCCTTTTTCCATTCTTTTCCTCTTGATTGGATGAGTGTTTGATTTCCTTTTCATTTCCTCTTCTGATTTCTTTAGTATTTCCTTTTGATGCTTCTCAATCTCTTCCTGTAGCTCTTTGCTTTGCTGGTTGGTTTCCTTATCTTTTTCAACATGGGATCTTTTCTGTGTTTCCACTTCCTTCTGGAGTTTGTCATTCTCTCTCTCTCTAGGTCCTTCGTGAGTTTTTCATTCTCTTTTTTTATTTCTCTGACTTGCTCTTTATAGTTTTTATTTATTTGAGTATGTTCATAATTGTACTTCTAATATCTGTGTCCTGGGCCATCCCCAGCGGGATCCCACTGTAGGAATCTTCCACACAGTTCACTGAGCTTGGTGTGGAATTATCCAGCACCTTTCCCATATTGTCTCTTCTTCATGTCCCTGACATGTGGGTTTCTATTTGCCTGTATTCTAATGTGAATCCCAAATGTTGCTTCACTTTGTTGAAAGCTTGCTTTGCTTGCCCCTTCAGATGCCTTCATTTTTTGTTTGACTGATTTGCTTTTCTCCTTTTCTCCTTGCTCTTGTCTAAGTTTTAGGCTTTCTATTGGAAGTCTAACTCACTCTTCCCTTTCTGTTCCGAAGGTTCTCCAAAGAATCCACTTGGACACTCCTTTGGCAATCCCAGTTGTGGGGGGCGTCATTGCTGCTTAGCCGGTGCCCTGTACCTGTGCTTCAGGTGGTTCTGGGAAATCCTCAATCTCAAGTCTTACACAGGTCCACATTTAATAGCCGCTAGGAGGACAACTCCACCCCCACAGCCACACAAGCCAATCAAGCCAAAGATGAATAGATCAAGCCAATCGGCCAGGCTAAAGCACTCAGCTCCTACCTGTGCTTCAGGTGGTACCGAGAAATCCCCGGTAGTTTTCGATAATTATTAAAAATTAAAAATAATGATCTGGGCATAATGAATGGCACATGCCTTTAATCCCAGCATTCTGGTGGCAGAGGCAGGAAAATCTCTGTGAAAGTGAGGCCAACCTGGTCTACATAGTGAGTTCTATGCCAGCTGGGGCTACAGGGAGACCGTCTAAAAGGGCTCAAAAATTAATAGCAATATCATTGAGATGATTTACACATTTGTATGAGAAAGTAAAGTTTAAAAAATAGACCAAGAGATATTTTCTTTTTTTTTTTTTTTTTTTTTTTTTTTTTNCACTAAAAATACACAAATGACTGAAGGTCAAAAACCACAAAATTATCTCAATTGACATGGAAAAAAACCCTAAAATGCATATGGACATTGACAAAAAGACCTCATATACACAGCAAGAAATTGACAGTAAAACAAGAAACAATGTTGGGGTTTAGCGGGGGAATACACATAAGAATAACTCTCAAACCTATTTACAGACCTAATAGCCACTTAAAACAGGCATATAACTGCCACAAAAAACAGGACATGATTGTCAAATGGAACCTTAATAGAAACACCCCAAAACTGAGTACAGCAATCTTCAGCCCACAATAGATATTTGATTACAAGGATGCCAAAGAACACCCACACAGGAGGTAATGAACAGCATTTCAACAAATTGTGCTGGTAAACCTGGATCTCCATCTATAAATGAATGAAATTAGAACTGTGTCTTTTACCCTGAATAGAAGTCATCTGAAAAGACATCATGAAATAAAACTACTGAACAATGTTAGAAGACAAACATAGCAGTCACCACTCATCAAAGAAAACAGGTGTCAGAAAGGATGCCAGTAAGTGTCCTTTCTAAATAAGACATCAGTTATTCAGACATTAAGGTGAACAATCGAAAGAATACTGTTAGAAATATCGCAATACCTGGCTTCAAATTATACTACAGATCCATAGTGCTAGTGGAGCACACTAAAAAGATGATTTATCACATGTGAAGACCCACAACCAGAAAAGAGAAGACACGCCAAACAGGCTGAACATATTGGACACCGACACAAAATCAATCACTGTACAACATGATAGAGCTTACTCAGCACAACGTCTAGCAAATAAGGATAACACCTAGAGAATTTACATTCTATTCACTCTACATAAAATCAACTCAACGATCCATTAACAGGTTTTAATTTACAAACCTATAAAAACCCAAAAACACTAAGGAAAATTCTTCGAAGATTTACGGAATTGGAAAAGTGACCTGTGCTGACAGACCTAATAGCACAACAGGAAATAAGCCCAAGAACTGACAAAGAAGATAACATATCAGCAAAGACAAACAAAGCTATACCATTTGTCGAAGAAGCCGCCAGTATACTTTGAGAAAGGGAACTGGTCCAGCATATTGAAAAAAACTCTGTTAAAAAGGGGATGGAGAGATGCTCAGAGTTTAAGAGCACTGGCTGCTCTTGCAAAGGACTGGTTCTTGAACACCTAATACCCACATGATGGCTAAACACCATCCTTAAACTCCCAGAATTCCAGAGTTATCTTCTGACATACACAGGCATCGCATGATATGGGTACACTTAAACACATAAAAAAAAAAAAAAAAAAAAAAAAAAAAAAATTAAATTAATTAAAAAGTAGCTGTTACAAAATATAAACACAAAAAACAAAGCGCTAGTCAAATCAAATGGCTTTATAAAATGAAAGACGTTTTACAAAAAAAAAAACTAATAGCCAATAGTAAATGGATTCAACAGTCTTGCCATCAGGGAAATTGAAATTTAAACCACTCTTGAGATTTATTTGATCGCTCACCAAATAACATAGGTACATTGAATAAATAAATTAAAAAATAAATAAATTAATAAATAAATAAACTTTTTTTTTTTTGTTTTTTTAAAGAAATTATTATATACTATTGGTGTGAATGTAAATTGGTGTAGCCAGTAGAGAAATCAGTTTTGAGAATTCTCAAAAAACTAAATATAACCCAGCTATACCATTCTTGGGCATGTACCCAAAGACTATGTATCCCATTACATTTCATTTATGTTATATTATTTATTATTTATATTTTGGTGAACCAAGGAGCTAACATTCAGAGATTACTATACAGGATTGTGAGCGACTTATTTACAGTGCGATTCAGGCAAACTTACACGGTTTTTCCAGTGCTCTCCCTTTCCCCTATACGAATTAACTGCCTACAGATCTTCAGAAGAGGATATGACCTACTTGTTGATTTCTTCCTTTCCAAAAATTTCAGTTACCATTAGCATTTCAATTTCTTTTAAAACACCTTTCGGTAGTATACGAATCATTGGTTTTCACTCGAGTCACAGGCAGCAATCTTTGCTGATAGTTCAAAGCCAAGCTATTACTCGTGTCCTTACAGGGTGCAGTCCTAGGAGGCTGGGGGCATACAGGTCGAGCAGAAATCCCTGTCTCGAAAAGCACAAACATTAGGAAGGGGATCTCCCAAGACACCTGAACCACAGGTAGGAGCTGGGTTGCTTCAGCAAGGCTGGGATTGTTGTAATTGGATCTTATCTTAAGCTATTGTCCTTTGGCTTGATTGGCTTTGTGCCTGTTGGGGACAAGACGTTGTTCCCTCCCACTGGTACAAAAGGTGAGATATTCTGTTGAGATCTTGGAGATTGGGACTCTTCCCAACACCTGAAGCACAGTATTACCAGAACCGAGGGCTTAAAGAGCACACAGCACCACACAACACACACATCCACACACAAACACACACGAACTGGTCCATCCTAGAATTACCGAAGGAAAATGGGAGTGTCCAAGTGGATTATATTGACAAACTTTAAGAACAGAAATGGAGAGTGAGTTGGACATACAATAGAAAGCTTAAAGCTTAGAGAAGTCAACCAATTCCATAAGCAGGAGTAAGGGAGAAAAACAAATCAAAGGTGCAATCAACACAACCATGAAAGCCATCTGAAGGAGGTGAGCAAAGCAAACCTTCAACACCATGTTAAGGCATGCCATTTGTGGCATGTTACATTGGGATAAGGTCACGCGAAAGTGCCCCACTTCATGTGAGGGCACATGAAGAAGAACAACATTGCGAAAGGTGCGTAGAACTAATCCCACACCGAGCATCTCACCAGACATTTGGAGAATTGTCCTAGCAGTGGGGATCCCCGATGGCGGTGCACTACCCCAGGTAATACAGCATTCATATCAGGGTGCAGCAATATGTAACATACTTGTAAACGAACAGTACAAGATTCATAAGACGTGAAATCAAAAATTAAGAAAAAGAAATGAAGAAGTACTCCAGAAGGACCTAGGGAGTGAGTACGAGGAATGACAACACTCCCATGAAGGAAGTTGGAAATGCTGAAAAGATCCCCATGTTGAAAAAGATTAAGGAAACCAACAAGCGAAACAAGAAGCTACAGGAAGCATTTATTTGAGATGTCTCCCTAAAAGAGAACAGTAGAACATTACCTTCAAAGAAATCAAAAAGTCGCGTAAATAATGGAAAAAAGTAAATCCAAGTAGATCTCCCAAGTTCTCATTCACATAGAGGGAAAGGGAATAAGAATAATAGCCTCAGAAAGCAGAATGGCAGGACGCATAACATACCAGAATTCCAGACCCGGACGATAATGATAACACAGAACAACTAAAATCCTCAAGTAAAGAATATGAAAAATTTTAAGATGAGTGGACACAAAAGTATCGAGAACTAACAAGCAAACTGATGGGGACAGTTTTAAAAAGAATTACAGACCTCCCAATGCTAGGAATAGAGAAACGGGAAGGTTAGACTACATAAGGAGAATGGTCCCTTGTATTTTGATCAGCTTCTTTCCAATATGCAATGTTAGGAATGTCACATTTCCCCAAAGTAAAATATACATAAGTTGGTTTCTGATCAATTTAACGATGGCCCGTTATCAGCCATAATATTACGGTAATGATGGGCGTCAGTGCATCATCTAGCAATGAGCAGGGACTCATAAGCCATCTATCTGAAAAACAATCTTTCTTTTCTTACTGGCAGCTCAACCTGGTGTTATAACTTCTACCAAGATGATCGGCATGACTGTTTAGATTCACTTCTCCTAACTCTAAGCCATTATAATCCTTTTACATTAGAGAGTTCACAAATTTTCGACTTTAATTTGCCACTCTTTTTATAGAATAATGTAGACACAACAATGTGACCATATAATGCGGGAAGAATCCTAACTCTTTCAAGATCTTGTGCTGACAACTTGAAACTTCTCATAGACAACTATGAAAGCGCGCAAGAATGAACATATGGAGATTAGCATTCCAGGTGGCATACTATGAGTCGGACTATCAGAGTGTTCCCAATCCCCCACGTCCTGTGGCTATTACGGTGTTGAGGTGCGCCAACAACAAATAATTGGGTGTTGTTGGATTATCTAGCCTATGAGGTATGTCACTTGCTGAATCTCACTCGTGCAAGCGCTAGTGCAGCTTGAGTGGCACATGAAAAAAGATGAATGGATGTAGCAATATGCGTGGTTGGACACTACAATACTGCCGCATAAACTATGGTCTCTCGAGTGAGGTATACTTTTTGGAACGTAACTCAAACGGAAGAGAGATAAGAGTAGTCTATGACAATCCCCATGGGGGTCAGGTGTGGCCATACCTCGATTGTAAAGCGTATAATCTAAGCCATATACAGACCGGTTCTCACTGTCGGTATATGCTAGTAAAACTGTAAATAAGATCCCAAGCAACATCCGCAGAGATATGTAATAAATAATTTCGCCAACACGAGGGTGGAGAGGTAGTCACCCGATCTCTTATCCCACATCGACCAAACCTCTCCCCTAATCAGTGCACTCTTAACTTTTGAGAAATTTCAATTTGTGTAGTGGGCTTTTAAGTTGATCCCCTCATCTTATCGACGCCATAGCTCTTGTATCATTTGGGACTGGAAGTGAGAAGATGTAGTTATATCTTTTAACTAGAGTTGAAGCCTTCATTGTCGCATAGTATCATATCATTTGTCCTGTGTTGCTGTTGAGATTAGATACACAGTACTGTTTGGACCTGGATCAAACTAGGTTATTGGAGAATGGTCACTCACTCCTTTCAAGTAGACCAAAGTCATATGTGATTTCAATTAATCTATTCCTTCTAGAGTTTAGTATGATACCAAAAAAGAAATGGTCAGTGTCTGCTATTTTATGATTTATCAGATCCAGATCATGGACTTCATAAGTTGTATAGCATAGAAATCCAGAAGAGAACATCAATATATGTCCAGTCTTAGCATGTTTTATCAGATTACGATGAAAGCATTTTATACTTGTGCTCCCATAGTTCCAAGTCTTTCTACATGATATGTGTGGGATAATTTATTTTGATACTCATAATCTTTGTTGTTGCACCATGCTAATTTATGTTATTAAGTAATGACTACGTGACTCATCCAATGCGGTTGTCAGAGCACGGCTCGACAAGTCATTTGAAAAGGTATTATACCCCTCCCATCGTTATTTACATTTCGAGGCTTATGTTAGGGCGTACCTTCACGCATTTATTCCTTCTTCGACTGGGGAGCTCTTTATGTGCCAGTTGTCAATTTTTGTTACATATAAGTACCTAACGGGAAGAGTATACCTACTTCGTTGAAACTGAATGCCTACACGCCAAAATGGGACCTGCAAGTATGGATGCTTCTAGTTTGAAGGTTTCCGAATCTTAACTAATAGCTCGTGCGACACCTATTAGTACTCGGAGCACTCCACAGCACAACAATTCCTAAGTATTACAATTTTGATTAACCATCATCTAATTTGCGCGACATCTCTCAGACAGGCAACCACTCTCCGCCATTGAGATACCATGTCATAAAGAGATTTTTAGAGGAGATTATGATTTTGTTTGCTCCTCTATACTGCCACGACCACTCGTAGCTTTGCATAACGTGTCATAAAATCTGCTAATTTCACAACACATGTGATTTATAATGCTACTCTCACCTCTACATCATAGTCTAACAGTAGAACTAGGTCCATTGGAGATGTCTCGTGCATCATACACCTCCTGTGTGTATATATCACGGTATAATGGATCCTACATGGATTAGAGTCACATATAATACTCGAAACAGAGTAATGAAATCTGGCACTATTTTCCTGGATACTTGGTGACGAAATGGAGCAGGTGCGAATGGACAATACACAGGCTCTACTTGAGATCCGTGCAATTGGGTTTAATTTCTTTCATTATTTTACACCCGCTTTAAGAAGGTAATATACTGTTTCGTGACTCTATCCTCAGGCGCATCTTGAGGATTTGAATGATTATGCGCTGCGTGACGATGGTCCTATCCTATAGTACATACCCGGTATAAGATGTTTTGACTATATAGGCGTGTGACACCTTTCCATCGTGATACACACATGCTAGCTTACAGAAGGACAGTGTAGAAATGTGAAATACATAGCTAAGTGGTCTATGAACTCTCCTATTAGCGAACTTCTCTGCCTCACAGAGTTCAGTGTAAGAATGTACACTATCTACATGTGTTATGGCAAATCAAATGGAGGTAGCTTGGAATAGCAATGTATTACAATACAAAAAAATCAATGAATCCAGAAGTTGGTTCTTTGAAAGAAGAAGACAAGATAGGACTCTCGCGAGCCCAGTTAACCGAAATCAGAATGAATGAACAACGTGCCAAATCAATAGATCCGGATGAAAAGGGAACCTCTTACTTTACACAGATCAATTCGCTCAAAGATTTGCCGAAAATGGACTTTTTCGATGGTATTGGCTCCTGATATTTGACTTCCAATCAACCTTATACATCTACCAAGGTTTGAAACCTAGGAATCCAAAATCGTGCCTGATGAATATCTGAAGGCCTGGGAATCACCAAAGCTCAACCAGAAGAGAAGGAAGTTTCGACAGACTATAAAAGAGTAACAGGGGACCCATGAACTGTTTTGACAAGGAATCTCTGAAGTATGTTAATTAAAGAAAACCTTGCCCCAACATATGAAATCCCAAGCCTCAGACGGTTTGCAGAGCAGAATCTAGTAAAAACGGTCGCATTTTCAAAAAGAGGTGTACATCACCCTTATTTTCTATAAAGTTGCTCTCCTCTTGTTTAGTGCGATAACACACTTCGGCATTGGGGGGAATGTCCTCCCACTATTGCTTCTATGAAGTAGCCAGGTTATCTCTACTATTCCTCAAAACCAGAGTGGAATAATTCGATTCAAGACAACATACATGGAGAACATTTAGCACCATATCTTGCCGTAATGAAATACGATCGACCGAATCTAGCATGTTCTAAACAGGTTACTGGCAAATCCCATACAGATCCACATTCAAGAAGATCATCCATCATGGGCAACTTGGATTCATACCAGAAAAGCAGGGATGGTGTCTTCAACCACTATATGTAAATCAATTAATATTATAAAGCATATAAATGGTCTGAAGCACAAAAACCTCACCATCATATCAATTGACCTGGAGAAAAACTTTGACTACAAACATACCAGCTATCCCTCTCATGGTTTAAAGTCTTTAAGGGAATTGGATTGGAGGGAAAAATCTCTCAATATAACTTAGAGCTATATACAACAAAACCACAGCCAATATAATCCAAAATGAGGAAATGACAGAATAATTCCCCTTAAGGTAAGAATCGCAAGAGCTTCCCTTGTCACCACTCACTCGTTCCTGAGGATATAGTTGCTGTTCGAAACACTTGCAGCGGCAATTTAATAGGGCCTAACGAAAAGGACTATTATATTAGTGTGATGTACCATAATTGTAAAAGAGTGGTAAGTCTACATGGGCCTAACTCCCTTTGTTGCTGGTATGATATGACTTGTTTTACTTAATGGCTGCTTAAATAATCTCTAATCAGCAACTCTCCTACAATGGATTAACCAGCTTTTCCGCTCATCGTGGCAGGCTACATCAAAAGTATTCAACTATAAAAACTGTCAATGCCCATTATTATACAGAGCGCAAGAAACTAGGCGCTCCTACGATTGTGCAGGTAACGGTATACTGTCAAGACTCCTCTCACCTACTCCCCGTCTAGCCTCAAGATCAACAACTATATAGGATCAACATCCCTTAGGATGCCCAATAGTCCTCTGAACCAAGTCCAATCCACACAGTAGTGTGGATAGCTTCACATAATAGTTTAACACTCCTCTTTAATAATAGCGAAAATTGGTGATAGAATAACATCAGATGGAGTGGTGTGTGAGAATAGCCCTTTCTGCATTGCTTATAGGGGATTGGTGAGATATACACCTGCTCTCGGACTGTATAAAGTTTAATAATTTCTCTACTTACCAGCTATCTACGCAATGCTCCTGTGATTTAGGATTAGTCCACAACACATCCCTAGTAGAAAAGAAATCAAATCCCCAACTTATTGATGTCCCCTTCTTCAAAAAGGCAATACATGAGAGTGAACAAAGTTATCTTCAACAAATTTTCACTTGGCAGGAAAGACAAACCATCCACCCACAATACGCCCATAAAACAATCACTCTGAGTGAAAATAGTAATATAGGGGGATCTCTATACCAGATTCAAAACTATACTACAGGGATACAGTCACAAAAACATATGAAATGTGGGTACTGAGCGCAAAGATTAGATCAGTTGACAAATGGAACAAAACTTGAAGATCCAAACTTGAGGCCATATACATTCAAGCTATCTCCTCTTTGACAAGGGGGCCAAGAAGGGCACAATGGGAGAAAGACAGCATCTTCAGCCATCCTTGTATAAGAATGAAACTAAAACCCTTACCTCTCTGCCCTGACATAAATGTCAGACGCAGATGGCCTTTAATGACTCAACTGTGAAATCCCCCAATAACTCTGAAGGGGAACAGAACTAGAACACAACTGCTTCTTTCTGGCAGACAGGAATACAGACATATGCGGTGGGGGAATGAAGGCTATCCCTAAATATCATACATATTGCAGCTCCTGCTACCAAGATATGATTTAACCGAGTGCTTTGACTGCAAGCATTGGAGCATAATGGGGAGCCTCTATCCTTTATATAAGCCTTTCTACATAGAGCTTCTGTACATTACAAGATAGTCAATCAAAGGTTAGTGAGGGAGAGAAGTGACAGAGTGTGGTGCACTGGATTTGCTCACTCTCTGATTGCCAGGAATACACTTCTGGCTAGCCCAAAGTAAGTATGATTTCCAGAATATATAACTTACTCAAAAAAACAGATAAGAAGAAAGGAAAAGAAGATGACCCCACTCAAAGATGAGGAGGGCAAAGAGTGGGCTGATCACTAGAGTTGTTCACCTCATATGCATGGGATCCAAATTAGATGCCTGATGCTAGGGGAGACAACAATTTTAAAAATACTGTCACATCATTAGATCTATTGAGCAAATAGGCTCAACATCAAAAAACCATTCTCTAGATGACTATGCCATCTCATTACTTCCAACATTAGTAACTCGGCTAAGTGATCAACAAACTAGTATAATACCCAAGTGACGTGAGAGGGAGGTTGTGTGGGGGGTACCATGCAAGGGGAACACTTTTCATACCACTGCTCCGTTGGCATATGTGGAACTAAGTAACAGCCACCTCTTATCGTGACTAAGCAGTTGTGCGAGGTGGAGACTCGTTTGGGAAGCACTTGTGTTTTAATTGCGAACTGCTGCCGATCCTGTACCCATCAGTACACTCCTGGGATTCTCCATAGCCGTGATACCACACAAGGACCTCAATCTTACCCACAAGAGAACAGTGCACAGCCATTGGATTAACTATTGCAAGCTAATTCTCTTCACAGTAGAAAGGAGCTGGAACCAACTCAGTGCCCCTTTCACTGGAGGTGGGTCCTCTTGCTCTCATATATTCGGTGTGTATAAAGGCTGGAAAGACCATAGTGGTCCTGTTGATACTCTCATCCACACGATATGGATACCATTACTCATACTGCTGAGCCCCACGATAAACGAGAGGTGAGGATGATGACACCTCTCTTTGAACACTCTTTGCAGGTGTGATTACCTATCGGATGGGACCATTGATCAAGTACCTTCTATCGTGTGTTACGTGCAGTTACCACAGTCGAGAAACAACGGAGCAGATGAGATCGGGTATTCCTCTCATTTCTTTGCGTCTGTCTTGATTCACAGCTACCTGGAATACAGGATCAGAGTTGGGTTAGCCACTTTCCTTGTGCAGTCCTGAGCTCTTGGTCCAAGTTAGCATTGAGAGATGGCCCATATGAATTGTGCTAAAAACAACAACTACCGATGCTCGACATAAATCAACATCAGCACACATCACAAATGAACAGGTAAGAGGGACCTGTATTCATAAGGAATCTGACTCTGAGACTCCATCCGTTCGGAATATAGAGCTATTGCTCGAAACAGTCAACTCTTTATTTGAGAAATTTTTGAGAAAGACTGAAAAAAGATGAAAAACATGTTGGGCAGAGATTAAGCTTTTACGGTAGGGTGTGAGGGCTACGGGAGGAGGACACGGGTCTAGATTCGATTTGTTACATAATCATCATATATATATATATATACTATATTAATAACCAATTAGAACTGTGCAGCAAGCTGATCATTAAACCAACAAAAGTCTGGTGATGGAAATTTTCAGGAGACCATACCTCAAAGAATAGCACTTGGAGTTGTGAATTAGCCTGGACACATGTTCTAGGAAACAGAAGCCATGAATCCCACAATAGGCCTAGCCTTACCCTGACCTCACATCCTAAATCATATGGAAGACAACATTTGTATCAACTGGGAGATGCATCCACTAAACCCGAGCAATTGTCTAGATAAAATCAGGAGATTGGTTCTCACTGTTTCCTATAAACCTTGACCCTTGCCCCCCCACCCTCCAGTCCCCCAGGTTAGGTGAGAAGTCCTTTTCTTCTGCAATCCCATAGCTGGCATTCATGTTTGTAGTCTAGTCTCCCACTAGACTGGAAACGACAGGAGGGCACAGTTTGTGCATATTCACTGCCACAGGCAGAGGCCATTTCAGTAGAAGCCAAAAATCGGAGAGCGCTGTCGCTAATCATATTCCCATCTTATCGCTGAGAGTACTTTTTCTCACCCTGTTGGCTGAAACAAAGCTACTTCCAATGTTGGAATTGGGGTTGTCCTAAGAGTAACTCAACAGCTTTGTAGTTTAGCTACAATACACAGTGAGAGACCCTTTGACCAAATTAGCTTCACGTGATATCAGCTTTCTTACTTGCTATTTCACATGATATTCGAACACTCTTGTGGGATTGTATTAAGATAAACGAACCTTTACGGAATTTGTTGTTTTCTCTTAGGAACATAATCTTCTTGATCATCCGGTAGTAGGTTGTTGACATGTTGGCCCTTTGATAATTATGCCGCGCCTCCTTTATTGGGAGTCTCTGTTATCCCTTTGGAGTTCGATGGTATCCAATATTTTCTTTTTCTCACTTAAATATTCATTATATTCGCCCTTTTAGATATGTCCGACTGGAATTATCCGCCCAGAATCTTGGATCTCACAGACCCCTAGTGACTTGTGGCAGAAACCTGTTGGGACAGGCAGCCGAGTATCAGTGCAATGTCTCTGACTGGAATACTTCAGATCTCCCTTCACGAAGAGGTATCGTGCATTGTCAACTACCAACTTTCAACCGGGTCTGTTTGCCTTTTATGTTTATTGCTCTGATTTATCTGTAAATTATCCACATGGCATGAAAGCATATTTGTAGGCTTCGGGGTAGATCCTAACAATTTAACTGGTTCTATACATACAGAAATCCCATCTATCTCATTCCTTTGTCTTGCTTTGGAAAACCTCTATTAGCTGCCTGTAAGTAATTGTGTAATCATGCATTGGGCCAAAAGACGTAAACTGCTGTTCCAATGTTTAATGAGAAAATTCCATCTCTCATTGCCCTACCAATGGTCAATTTTGCGAAAAGGCTTCTCATACTGCGAAAAAATACGCTTTTCTTTTGGACAAATCAAGTATTTAATGCTATTTAACTACCAATGGGCTGAATTTATAATCGGGACTTTACTGTTCAATATGTACCATTGTAATACTTATTAATGAAAATAGCCTAGTTAGCTTAACACAACATTCTCCTCAGCTCCTGTATCTGCTTTCGTGAGAGTTACGAGCCAGGTCCTTTTGCTCTCTGATCCATCCTGTTGGAGGTGGGTCCTTTAAGATGGATCTCATCGTTCATCTGATGATCCTAATCTCTCCTTTCGACTCTTAAGACATTGATAGACCAAAGATGATATGGCGCATCAAAACAAGTGACATAGGACACAGAAGCTGAAGACCTCTCTACACCATTGTTCCATACTTCTGCCTTCCCATCCCAGCTCCCTGACAATGGGCACACATCCATACACACCACATACACACATACACATCACACACTCCAGCACACACACACCACACACTTCCTCTTTTCTCACTATTACAAAATACTCAGCATCCATTACTGTCTGCGAGGGCTTAAGCAAATCAGCATGTTGCTAAGGTCTTCGTAAACTCCTTTGTATCTCTTTCTATTAATATATCATCCTATCCAATCGGTCCTCCTTGAACGTACCCTTAGCAAAAATAGCGAGATGCGTATGATTTACGCAGAAGGCAGGAAATCGACCTTATTAGTCCCTCCTCTTTTTGCTTCAGGAAAAGCGATGCCTGTTGGCTATAAATATGCGAGTTAGCATGACAATAAAGTTCCTGGGTCCTCTTATTCGCTCCTCTTAATTTGCTCCTCGCATTCTCATACTCTTGAGATGCAGGGGTGAGCTACGGTCTATTTGGAAGATTAGCTCTCATGCGAATTCCATCACGGATTAGGTGGCGAAATCAGGTTTTTCTCTTTTTGACTCTCCTCCTTCTATGGAGAAAACATGCGATCAAGAAGCTAGTTATAGGCTGGCCGAAGCACCTACCTTTTTTGCTCATGCATGAGTTGTATCACATCACTAAGTGTCACTAACAGGTAGGGTGTCACGTTCTTGTTAGACCTCGCTCTCTAGTTTCTCACGTTTCTTAGGAAGAGCTGGAACCATTTGTGCGCTTTCTGCATCCATATATTTTCCTATCTGTCACCTTCAATTCCGCGAAACTTGTACCTGTGTGTGTGAAGGAGCATCCTGATCAAGCTATTCTACCTCCTCTGGCATGTGCCTAAATCCGGTCTGTTGCGGTCGAGCGGCCCCATCGTGGGTCCTGGAAGTCACTTCAGAACATAAATATCCAGGCACAGGAAATCCACCTTGGTGAATTTGTAATTTATCTCCAACATGAGTGGTTCTATGCTCTGTAATTGGTCTGGCAAGTCCTACTCCAAGATGTGCTGCCACACCCAGGGCTTCTCTTGACTTCTCGAATTTATGGAAGCCTTATTGTATATGGAAAGTAAAAAGGATTTTTAAAGAATTACTTACATGTAACTCAATCATGAGACTGGAAGCTTGGCATTGCTTTACCAAATTTTTATTTTACTCAGTACATCTTCATATTTCATTTGAAGTACAATAATTCTGAAAACATAACATTGCCATTCTCATAACCAGGTTTGGACTCAAGGGGAAAATTTTAAATATGCATCTTCTGGTACTATTCTGGAATATTCTTCCCCACCCCATGCAGCCCTTGAGCTTCCTCCTGCCAGGGTGAGATTCTCTCTCAAGCTTCAGAGCCCTCTACTGATATCTGTTTCTACAAAATCCTTGTGTCAACCATATTATTGCAAAATGCTTCCTTCCTTTCTTTCTTTCTTTCTTTCTTTCTTTCTTTCTTTCTTTCTTTCTTTCTTTCTTTTGGCTTTTTGAGACAGGGTCTCCCTGTACCCTAGCTGGTCCCTGGAACTTGTTATCTAAACCAGGCTGGACTTGAACTCACTGAGATTGCCTGCCTCTCTCTTCCAAGTGCTGGGATTAAAAACATGCACCACCACTCCTGGCTGCAAATTGCTGCTTTAAATTCAGCTTAAGCTACACATTTATAACTGTTAATATTTCTCCACAGTGGAAATATTTTTGCATACCATTTAAAATAATTGAAGTAGTTGTGGTAAGTATGAGGATACATATGGTGATAAAATATTTGAAAACAGAGTCTCTCAAAATTTTTAAACTTAAGATTTCCACCCCTATATTTTTGGTTGATTATGTAAAAGTTGCCCAATGTATAGGAAATTAAGTTCAGATCCTGACCCAGGCAAGGTCATTGACTGATTCTTAATCAAACATTAATAATGGGCCTGGAGAGATGGCTCAGCAGTTAAAAGCACTGGCTTTTCTTGTAGAAGACCTGGGGTTCAAATCCCCGCACCCACAGGACAACTAACAACTGTCCATAACTCCAGTTCCAAGTCCTCCTCTTTTCCCTGTGGGCACTGCACAACACAAGTGCACTTACCCATCCAAGCATAACACTGATATACATAAAATAAAGATAAATAAAATATGAAAAAATAAAACACTAATGATACTAAAGAACCTCATTACAAGGCTCATTTTATTTGTCTCTTCTCAGGTATCAACCATCCAGGTCTCAGTCAGCAAGGGGTTTCATTCAATCATTTGCTTAAGTTTTCTACTTAAGCCATTCTGAGGATAAAAGCCTACTGAAATCAGAGGCTTGAGCACTCACTCTACCATTCTTCTTCCTTTACTCCACAGTATGATTTTAAATAAGAGGAAAAAGGGATGGAGAATATCTGTAACTCAGGTATTCATGGAAAAGTTGAAAATCTCAAAGATATAAGGGGCCACTATGGACCTTATCTCATATAAAAGGAAAGACCAAATCATAGGAAAATAAAGGAATAAGAAGCAAGAATTTCAAGAGCATAAATCATCAATTAGAAGAGCTGAAATACAAAAATAGGGCCTAAATAGTATAAGAAAGGGGCAATTCTTCATAAGTGACATCAATCAGGAATCACATAAAGATGTTGTCAATGAGTCCCACACTTCTTGAGAGTAAAGGAATGAATCATTTGTATTATAGCAAGAAATGATAGCTTTGTTTTGTTATGATCCCATCCCATTCTTGTCTGGATACAATCAACAAGAATCTTGAATAAAGAGTTGCTTGGATGGTATCTTGAAAATATATACATAGTTGCAATCATAGCAGCATTGCATACAACAAAGAAGAAATAAAAGTATTGAAAATAAATTATTAAGGAACATGAAGTGTATATTTAATGATAGAATATTTTCAGCCATTAGAAAGAAGTAAATTATGTCACATGTTGTGACATGGATCAGTCTTACAGATATCATCCTATGTGGAATAAGGCCATCACAAAAGACAAATACTATATAATCCCACATATATAAAGTATCTAGTCAAATGTATGGAAAAAGTAAAGTAGAATTCTGGTTGACTAGGGACAGGGAATGGGGGTAGTTTTTCAGTGAGCCTAAAGTTTCAGCTGGGGGTTTGGCTCGATGGTAGAGCCCTTGCCTAGAGTATACAAATCCCTGGGCTTAATCCATAGCATTGCATGAATAAATGAATATGGTGTTTCAGATTAAGAAGTTTTGTAGATTTGTTGCACAACAATATGAGCATACATAACACTACTGAACTGTACACTTGAAAGTATTTAAGGTAGATTCCATGCTTCTTTTTACTATAGGAGAACTAATTGGATCATCTGACTGTGTGTCTATACGTATGTATGCTCATCAGATTGAAAGAAGTAAGTTGGAATGAACACCTCCAAGCAATAGAAACCTATAACAACACCTTTACTGTGGGTAATGAAATGGCGAGGGGATTGGCCCATGGATATAACCACTAAGAGGAACAGGCTCTTTCTCCTTCCCTAGAAAGGAACTTGCAGGTTCCCCTTTAGGGCCCAAGTCTGAGAGCCTGGTGCCAAGTCGAAAGGGTTAAAAACATACCCAATATAAGACCAACCACCTTTTCCTTCTCAAAAAAAAAGTGATTGTGAACTACTCCAAGAGATATTTTCTAGTAGCCCCAGACATCTCAGTTTGGTAACAGATACACAAAATTTCTACCTTTATTATTATCCTTTTTGAATTTTTTATTGTCTATACTCATTGTATTATGCTGCACAAACGCATTTCCATACAAGGATATGTTATATGTTGAACATTTTTTCTATCATCATTTAAATTTATTTAGTAAATTATTTTATTCTTTTTTCAATACATATTTTGTTGAAGTTTTGTATATTTTATATAATCAAACTTAATCTTATTTAGAGCCCCCTCCTCTAAATGCATCCCCCATAGCTTTTACATAGGTTTTGTGCATTCTGCTATATATGTTAAGGCCTATCCAGTTAAACTTTTATACCCACATGTCCCTCAATACAAATTCATATATCTAGCATCACTCCCTTAAAGATCAATTCTCTATCACCCAGCAGTGATCAGCTGCTGATAGTTCCTCCACTAAGGTTGGGGCCTTCTGTCCATTTCCCCAGTGCTATGCTAAGTTTTTTTCTGATTGAGTTTGCATGCTGTCACCATTCCTGTTAATTCATAAGAACAAGTTTCCAGAAGCCTGGGAGACTCTCTTTCTTTGTAGTCATGTACCATCTCTGGCTCTTATAATCTTTCGGCCCCCTGATTCCCAGGTGGGTGAGGTTTAATAGCTAAGTTCCTCAATGCAACAGAGGGCAATGAATACAGAAGAACACAAGTAGCCAAAGTGTAGAGAATAAGAGACTTCATAGTGTGTGTCTCTGGATAGGTCTCTTATATTAGTAAGCTTTTTAAATATTTTATCTATTATTTTTATATTATGTAAGTGTATTGCTTGCATGTATGTATGTGCACCCATGTCATGAAATGCCTTTGCAGATCAGAAGATGGTGTCGAATCCCCCAGAGCTGGAGTTATAGACAGATGTTAGCTGCCGTGTGGATGATGAGAAACTAACCCAGATCTTCTGCAGGAGCATCTAGTGGTCTTAACCACTTAACCATCTCCTTGAGCCCCTATAAGTTATTTTTAGACAGTGTCTCCTGTGTCTCAGACTGACATCAAAATCATTAGATAGCTGACAAATATGGACTCCTGAACCTTCAGCTTACAGATAGACTGAAGCGTTTTTCTACATGTCTGTGCTTCTCTGAAGTATGACTGTGGGCCTGAATGCATTTTTTTGTTTGTGTTCTGCTTCTTGTCAAGAGCAAGGACTTGATCCATTGTGAACTGAAGCTAGCTAGGCTCTTTCCTACCTGATATCCTTGGCTCCTGAGGCTCAGAGTACAGAACACTTCTTTGAAATGTGCATTGCTGGTCAGGTATCTTCTCCTTAAGTGAAGAGGGCTGCAGCTGCCTCCAAACTAATGAACTCTTTTATGAAAATGGAAACAAAATCACATCCTTGTGCTAGAGACTGGAAGAAATAGTGTCAGGCTGAGCCAGATCTGAAGAGAGCATCTATGACTCATGAATGAGTTCAATGTGGCCAATAGCCCTTTATCCTCAGGAGGTGAAATCTAAAGGCTCTTGTGTCCTGTGCTGTCTCTTCTATGCCTGGATGAAAACATGTCTATGATCTGAGAAGTTTGTCTCTGCTATTGGAAGGGGCAATGACTGCGAATTCCAAGTGGCCCCTCTCCAACTGAGGGTTCTGATGCTAGACGTGACAAAAACTTTAGGCGGAGGCTCCTGGATAGGGGTAATCCAGGCCAGGGCAAATGTTGCAAGACCTGTAACCTTTATGGATGAACCAGACCCAGCAACATTATAGTCTGGCTTTTCCAAGTCAGACAGTATGGGGATTCTCTTCCCTGAAGAGCATCCTTATAAGGCTGTAAGCCAGCTGTGAAAACAATCATTATGTTTGTAGAGAGAACTTTCACCCCTGTATTGTATTTTGCAGTCCCTGCTCTACACAGAGAGTTTCTCCTTAATGTGTATGGGGGCAGTCTGAGCCCTCTGAGTCTGACTCTGAAGAATAGGCCCACCCACCTCTTCCAGCCTTAACTGTGTCCTTGGTCAGTCCCATGTTATTAATACCTGATCTGTGGGGCTGAGTAGGCCACCATCTGATAAGGTTCCAGCACTTTTGTCTTTGTATGAAATACAATCACAAAACAAGGCAGAAAGAATGAAAGGAAGAAATAAAGATAGGAAAAGAAAAAGGGGAAAGCAAAGAAAAATTTGGAGAAAAATTATTTTTTCCTTCAGTAGAATTATTAAATTGCATAATTGATGAGTTCTATTTTCAAGTGAAATGATATTTAGAGAACATTATGTAAACTGACAAGCCAAGTTTGAAGAGGTTCAAGAGTTTATCATCATTTAAGCATAAGTCATTTATTACTCAGAGCTCTCTGTGACATGGTTAATAATTTATAACTGATCCATCCCAACCTAATCTCCTGAGAGTTCAGTAATGCTCTCTTTAAAATCTGGGTGAACTGTGTCATTTATTCCAGTACTTAGGAGGACAGTTAGAATATTGGATGTGAAGGATGGAAAATATTTCGATGTGTAAGATTCTGATTTCTGATAAAGACACAAAACATATTCTGTATGGAATCATAACTTCATGGCACTTTCAAGATTAAAATTAGTTCCACCCATATCCATATTTAGTGTAAATTCTAGGTACCAAGTTATATGACCCACAGTTGTTGTAGCTGGTAAAGTCTCAGAATAAAAATGTTCCTAAACCTGATTGATTTTACTGTAGAATTGGAAAGTTAGGAGAGAGAGAGAGAGAGAGAGAGAGAGAGAGAGAGAGAGAGCACTCGATCTTAAAATTGCATGACTATGTCCATAAAGATAACCCTAGTAGTATCTGAACATAATGTTGTTTGATTTTACTCTAGTGTTTCTTTAACTTGTGGTAGTCAGAGGCCTTGTGGGAATGACAGTAAGGACTTGTAATTTAGGAGTTTCTTTCCTCTCTGTTTTTGAGATGGAATCTTGCTGTGTAGCTCAAACTCGGTTCGGGCTTGTGATCTTCCTGCCTCAACTTTCTTAGTGTTGGGATTATAAGTATGCACCATCACACCCAGTTTTACCTAACTGGGAATAAGGGAGAAGTTCTTGGAACTCCTGGTTGTATGCTGAGGAAAAGGTTCTCTATGTCTGTCTCCTATATGGTAACACCTGGCACAATGTAATGAATATTAGAACATTGTTCTCCAGCATTGTCTGAGATGATGAAGAGTGGGACTGATTCAAACTCTTTTCATTTTGTCATTTTCATTGAAGACTTTTTTTAAAGTAGATAATGGGCTCTGTGTTCTGCACATACCCTAGGCATGTGGCCCACCCAGTGACTGAGTCTAATTGATTTTCTGTGTGTGTTCTTTTGACAGTCCCTCATCTATTAGAACATCGACTGAAAAAATACCACATATGTGGTCTACCTGTTCAAATATTCAACTATTGCATCGTGCTAATAATGTATCCCTATATTGCTATTGTCTATTGTCTATACATAAAGCCAGAATAAAACTACTGAACTCAACCCTAAAATCATGCAAATACTTTGAATGAATTACATAAGTGTTTGAGCAAAATTATGCAAATAATTTCAGCAATTTAATATAAAACAAGCCAAGGTTTCCCTTGTATCTTCATGAAATACATAATAGCTATAATTCCACTGTGACACACAAGGGCCAGGATTTGGGTTCCTAGAGGGAGAGGATATTCCCTAGGAAAGAATTTAGAAGTGTTCACTCATTGCTTCCCTTTGTAATTATTTTGTTAGACACTGTAGGAATGCTCATCAGCTTCATCTATATTAGAAGGAACAGTCCCTTTACCTAGATTCCATAGATGTGACTGTATATTCCTTTTTAATTTCTCTTAAATCACATGTGCTGATTGGCAAGGCTATAGAAAGATGAAATTCTGTCTGTTTTTTTCAATCAGTCTTATAAAAATCATCAACCCTTTGTTAGCTGTCTCTTAAATCATAGAAGCTAATAAATATTCCCGAATATGATTTTGATATGTTCAATCTAATAGGTTTAGCCTCAGCTAGACAGACCCAGTGTTTCTGAAGAGAAGAACCACCAAGCATAAGCAGATAGTAGATGAATGAGGCAAGTAATAGGGTCAATCCCCAATAGGAATCCAGTGTCACTCATTCTAACATTATACAACACTTGAGGGACTGTATTTATAGAGGATATCATCTTTTGTCTATAAAATTTTATTATTATGTATTAATTTTACATAATAATGGATTTCATCACATTCACCATCGATTACCTTCTCTTGCCCCTTCCTACTTCCACCAATCCACTTTTCTTTTCAACTAGTCTCCCCTCTACTCCATCTTTTAAAATTTTTTGATATGCCAGTACGTTTCATTGGGGTTGCTTACAAAAGCATGGGTAACGAGTTATTTAGAGTAGTGGTTCCCACAGTGAAGAAAATGCTTCTCCCTCTCCTGGAAATCATTAAATCACCTACAGTTCCTTAAGGAGAGGTAGAGGCTCATGATCCCCCTCCCTGATCCAATCTTTTGCAAATCTTGGGTAGATCATCACAGCTGCTGTGAGTTTAAATGACCCATTGCTATGTCTTGCCTGGAAGTCAGTGTTATACACAAGTCCATCCCATTCTCTGGCTTTTTCTTTCTTTCCTACCAAGGATGTTATCTTTACAAAGAAAATCCCATGTGAAAGACAACATAGCACACCCTTAATCGAGGAAGAGAGTAGTAACAACTACTTTTGAAATCATCATTAACTTCACTGGTAAATTGAAATAATTACACTTCTGATCCTGAACTCATAAAAATGACATTCCCAGAAGACTATGGCAGGACTGAGATGTTTTGTTGTAGAGCAACTAGCAAGGATATGATATGTCCTTTTCAGTATTCAACTCTAAACTTCAGAACATCTAGAAGACATAGCTACCCTAACAGAGCATTATCTGTGCATGTTTCCACGATTCTGTGCCTCTGCAGTTGTCAATACTGATCTTAGAACATGACAGACACCTTTTGAGAATACAATGAAAGCAGCAGGGTATTTGCAACAGGAAAGTGTTCATTTTGTAGAACATTTGTGCATAGCTTTGGCACATACCTTATTCTTTCCTGCCAATGCTTATATTTTATCTAAGAACCACCTGCTTGCTAAATCAACCCAGCATTCCTGAGTGTATTATAAGACACCACTCTTTTACTCCACAATGTAATTGCAGATGAATGTGATGTTGGGCGGCCCACTTCCCTCTCACAGATTAATACTTCACATTAATATATTAAATGTCTTAGAAATGGAAGAGGAAAAAATGCTCGTTGTATTTCATCTGGCATTTTTCAAAGCAATGCATGCACTAAAACCTAGTGTTAAGTGATTCAGACTAATGTCTGAATTAATTTGCATCAGAACTCTTTGCTTTCTGCAGTCTCAGTTAACTAACGTCAACTCCAGTATGAACATAATGCATGTAATATTCTAGACATAAACAAGTGATCACTTAAGCTATGTGGCATTCAGACTTTGTATAATGTTTCCCAGGACCTGAATCTTCCCTTTGTGCTATGTGTCCATGCTGTATATGCTACCTGTTCCTTAATCACCTGGGAACTGTGCCAGTTATCAATCAACTGTCACAATATTGTAATTATTGTGTTCATGTAACCTTCATTTAACTTGTAATGTCCTAAAAGAACAAGAATAGTGATACATGCATTTCAAGTAGGGCAAAGACAAGTCATATTTTTATGTGTGTGTATGTAGGGTATGATGGTATTTGTACTGTTTACTGGTGTCTGAAGGTTCAGGAAATTCATTGGATATTACAATGTATCTCATGGAGGAAGCGATGTATTTCTTAACCTACTATAGCAGAATCTGAGTAGAAAAGGGACATTTGCAATTTTGTTTCATCCTGCCTGAGGCATCAATCTTCCCTTTAGGCAGTGTATCTAGAATATATACATTACTCATCCACCAGTCACTTATTAGCTCCTTCCCATATTGTGTCAGTTTTCATTTATTCTTGATTAAAACTTCTTGGTAGGATAAGCACCATGTAGAAGACAACTCTAGAATGTCAGACTGGAGAAACATCTTTCTCGTTAACTCATTTGTGTTCTGTAATGTCTTCTCTACTTTAACTTATAAAAACCAATATATATGGGGCTGGAGAGGTGGCTCAGCATTTAAGAGCACTGGCTGTTATGGTAGAGTACCCAGATCGATTCCCAGCAACCACATGGCAGGTAACAACTACCTGTAAGGCCAGATCCAGGAGAGTCTGACACCCTCTTCTGACCTCCATAGGCAATGCATTACATGGGTGCATTTATATACATACTCACACACTAAAAATAAAAATAGTAAGTAAAATAATTTAAAAAATAATACATGCCAGGCATGGTGGCACGTGCCATTAATCCAAGCACTCAGGAGGCAGAGGCAGGTGGATCTCTATGAGGTTGAGGCCAGCTTGTTCCATTTAGAGATTTCCTGGCTAGCTGGGGCTGTAGGGAGACCAAGTCTCAAAAAAGATGGAAAAACAAGAAAACAGCAATACATATGTTCAATTAATTCATTCCTAGAAAAAATGAAGTTCCCCATAACCATATCTATCTGTCTTCTTCCTTATGTATTCCTTTCATAGCCACACTCTTGGTATGTGTTAAAATAAATATAGCATAAAATAAACCATTTTATTAGTCTTAGCATGACAGATCATCATTTCAGAGTATGCAATTCTGGATAATCCAGTATACTTACAATGCTTTGCAACCATCACTATTGTGCTCTAGAACATTCTCAACACAACAAAAGTAAACTCCACAATGAGCAGTTGCTCTGTATTTCTTACCTATCCCTTGACAATTAGGAACCTACTTTTTGGCATACTCTGAGCAGAAGCTTGTCTTCCCTTCACTAGTCACATGTATTTAAATGCAATGATCTGACTTCACTCAGAGGACAGAAGTTTCAAATACTGAGAAAAAGGAAAGTAAGACAACAGAACAAGTGGCCTTCAGAGAGCAGGAGTGAACACCCACACACTGCAACAGTCTGACTTCATCAAACCATATTCACAGGTACAAAATTGTAATCCAGGAGGGTCTGGGGAGTCATGTATCTACAGGCCAGCAGGGTGGGTAACGGCTCCAGATTTCTTCAGTTTAGAACACAACTTTCTGTCCCCACTCAGTAAGGAAAATAATTTGTAAAATAGTGTCTGCTTTGGAACAGTAAGTTTCTACTCTTGTCAATGCAATAAAGTGTTTGGAATCTGGGATGGTTTCAGGTGAATGTGCCATTGAGGGACCTTCAGGTTCAGGACATGAAAGTACCCTATTTTCAGGTGGGACATTCATTCATGTTTGTGCCACACTTAGTGTGGGAGTTTACATTCTCACACTCAGCAGGACAAAGTTAATCACTGCAGCTGCAGTGGCCCACCATATGACATTGACTTTTATTCATTATCTTTGTAAAACCTATTCACTTTCTCACATTTTTTTCATAGAAGACAGAAGTGAACAAATTCCTACCTAGAATTTCCTTCTCCTGGAATTTCAAGGATTAACAATTTAAGAGAGTGAAGCTTTTATTCTTTTCTCAGGGAACCCTTGGTTCTGCTTCTCCAAGTTATCTCCTCCTCCCCCTCCCCCTGTCTTCTCCCTTTCCCCCCTCCCCTTCAATTCTTCCCCCTTTTCATCTTCATCTTCATCTTCAGCTTCTCCCTCTTGTTCCTCCTCCTCCTTCTCCTCCTCCTCCTCTTTCCCCTCCTTCCCTTCCCTCTCTTCCAATTTGTTCTCCCCCTTCCCCCTCCTTCTCCTTTAAAAAATATTTTAATTTATGTGTATGAGTGTATTACTTGCATGTATGTGAGGGCAGCAGTGTCATCCAATGTCCACAGAGGTCAGAATAGGGTATTGGATCCCCTAGAATTTGAGCTACAAATGGTTATTAGCCACCACGTGGGTGCTGGGAATTTAGCCTGGGTCCACTGCAAGATTAGTCAGCACTCTTAACTGCTAAACCATCTCTCCAGCCTTTCTCCTTCCTTTATTTCCCTCTCCCTCTTTTTCCTCCTTTTCCCCCTCCTCCTCTTCTTCTTCTTCCTCCCTCTTCCTCCTCCTCCATCTTCTCTTTTTGCTAAAGCTGTTTTACTTTACAGCCATACCTCTGATCTAAGGCCCTCCTTATCTCCATCTCCAAGTTCTCCCTTGAAGGAACACATGATAGTGGAGAGAGCTCTATAGTTAGAAAAAATACTAGATTGTTTAATAAAACAGAACCCTGAGAATGTGAGAAATTAAAGAACTTGAGTCAAGGTCATCCTGAGAGACTACTCAATGATGACACAGTACTATATATACCAAGTCTTTCTTCTCTCTACAAATATAAATTACTATATTTCCAAGAAGGAGATGCTGCAGTCCATGTCTCATATGTCCTTACATCAACTGAGGTCTCTGGAAGGCTGCCTCCTATGATTACTGACAAATAGAGCATCTATAATTATTCTCCAATAGGACTGAACAAACCAAGTCAAAAATCATATTTGTAGACAAAACATACATACTCCTTCCTCAAGATGGAAAATGCAATTCCACATGCTTTTCAAACTATGGTTGTTCCACAGCTGCTGCTGTGTAAGTAGACAAAGTTTGGTGTAATTCTAAAGTTGGGCTTGTCCCCTGTGAATTCCCCCTGTGGGCCCCTGATGTCTCTGGTCCCCATGACTTTGTTCAGTAGTTCACAGCATGTAGCCCACATAAAAGTGGTACTCACTTTCATAGCCACAACCACACCATAGCAGCTTCTCCCTCAGCCAACCTCATCCTTCTAGAGAAATATTAAGGCACCTCTATGAAGGGACTGAAAATTAAGATACATGAGGTGTAAATAACCTGTTATTAATAGCATTGATTTTTACAGTTTCTTCTGATTAAACATTATTGGATTTCTTGGTTTGCCACAGAGGTTTTTTCTCCCTCATAATATTAAATTCAATAAAATTAATTTTTTAGTTTCAATATAGCCCCAGGCTTTCTGGAATTTTCATAATTTGTACTTCATGGTGATGAATTCCCTCAGATATAATGACAGATATTGGTGATGATTGCAAGATATTAGTACCCAAAACATGTGGGAACAGAAATGGAGCAGTTAAAGTGATCTTGCCAGAGTCCACCGCCTTTATTTTTTATTTTATGTGTACAAGTGTTTTATGTGGATGTATATAAGTGAACCCATGTGTATCATGCTCCCAGAGAATATAAGAGGGCAACAGATCCTCTGGAACTGGAGACACAGGATGGTTGTTAGTCACCATGTCGGTGCTGGGAACGAAATCCAGGTCTTCTACAAGACTAGAGAGTGCTTTTAACTGCTGAGTCACCTCTCCAGCCCAATCTCACCCAGAGACTTTCTGATGCTGCATCCTTATGCTGTTAATAATGTTTTGATATATTGCAGAGTTTTTTTTAATTAGTTTTTATTGATGCTTTGTGCATTTCATACATTTTTTCCAATTCAGTTCAGGCTTATTTCCCTTTCCCTCCCCCCCCACC
>VZQC01013526.1:0-46530 GCA_009823505.1 Rhizomys pruinosus
TCATTAGGACTCATTAAGAACAGTTGTTACAAATAGGATTCAAAGAGATGTTTGATGCCTTTAGCAGTCTGAGGCTTTCTTCCTTTTAACGTTTAGATGGGCCAACTTCTCTGCTGTTATTTCTTGGTACATCCTACACAAAGCAAGGCTGATATCTTTTCTTTCTTCATCCAGTGTGTACATTTTGACTTTGGAACAAGAAAATTCTCCATATAGTTTAGATATTAAACTTGAAAATTTTTAACCAAAAAGTAATATATGAATAATATATTATATATATAAACCCTTTTTTATTTTAGGTTTTTGCATTTTTTGACCCTGAGTCTCAAACAAGCAGTTGTAGTACACAACCTATAGGCATGAATGAAGGTGTAAATTTCATAAATTTATCCAAGCTGTTTGGGTGACTGTATGTCATTAACTTTGGAAGCAAAACTAATTCCTTGGTTAACTATCCTAAGGTAAAGAGATATACAAGAATTTATACAAATTATAGAACATTTGTATATGTAATCCCATTATTGTAATACAGATTTTAAGTAAAACAATAGCGGAGCAAACAATTATATTTTCCAATGATAACTATAGATGTATTACCATTTTATTAAAAACTTTTAAACCAATATCGTTTAATATAGACATTAATATTTCCTTTTACTAAGTCTTAAAATGCCATTGTTATTAGATAGGTTTGAGGCAAAATGGCACACCTTGTGAACGCACATCACATAAATATACATTAATAGAATATAGTCTTCCCTTCCTTCCCAACCCTCCCACCCCCTCCAGATTCACCATTTCAGTCAGTTTCTGATGCAATCTTCTGTTGTGTCTTTCAATATGCATCCCTCTCCACTAGAAAATATTTACAACTGGGTTATGATGCTAGCATTCACAGATGAGGGATCTATTTTAGTCACTTAATTTACGGACGTGTTACTTCACTCAATATAATTTTTCTAGCTCCACCCAGTTACCTGCAAAGTTCACGATGACTGTTGTCCTTTCTTTACTGCTGCGAGCGTGAACCCAGTTGATGTCACATACGACCACATTTTCTCTATCCCATCATCAGTTGAGGGACAATTATGTTGGTTAGTTCGTTTCAGCCTTTTGTTACTGTGAACAGAGCTGCAAGAAATATAGCTTTGCATGTATTTGCACGTTAAGAGAGCTTGTGATAATATATCCAGGAAGCTGGTATATGACTGGTCAGGTGGCAAGTTCACTTTTAGTTTCCCAAGGCTTCTCTACACTGCTTCTCACAGTGGTTGTATGAGTTCACAATCCCGCAAAGCAAGGAGAGTGTTCCCCCTTTCCCACAACATTCTCCAGCAGCACTTGTATCATTGTTTTCTTGATCCTGGCCCAGCTCTTATTGACCGTAGGTGAGTATTATATCTTAAAAAGATGGTCTAATTTGGATATCCCTATTTACTTAGTGACGTTGAACATTGTAAGATGTTTCTCAGCCATCTCTAATTCCTCCTCTGGAAGTCTCTATGTTCCTAGTACTTTGCTCCATTTGAGGAGTTCATGTTTTGTTCTTCGTTTGTTTTAAAGGTAGTTGATTAGTACTATGTAGAAATCAACACCTTTTGTCAGATGCTATCTTGATGTGAAGGTTTGTTCCCACTCTGGGAACACAGCTTTTCAAACCTTCCAATATGGACTGAAGAACATGTCTCTCCAAAATCCTCCAAAACTTCAGCTGCCAGATCGAACTGCTACAGACATCCAACATGTGGACGAAGCTATTACTGGAGTTTCAGCATCCTCAGAGTATAGACTGCATTGTTGCACTACACAGGCTGTATCATGGGATCATACAGGAATGATTAAGAGACACAAGTGCTTACCTAGACGTAATTGGTGACCACGGGATAAGAAACCCCGGTGTGGATGACCAAAGGCCAGAACTTGATGGTGTAGGACTTTGCCAAGAGGACCGTTTCAAAAAAATCTTTCAGTCTTATAAAGAAAAAAATCATAAGCTTGAAGATGCTAAAACCCATTGGTGGTTTGATAAGAGAATTACCCCATAGGCAATTAAGAACTCACATGATGCCCCAGTTGTGGTCACGTGGACTGTCTGTAGCCGGAGATGGTCGGAAGGATGTGGACATGATGGAGGAGAGTACACATGGGAGCGCTCAGGGAGGTCAACAAGGCACTGGCCAGGTCCCAGTGTCCTCTGGCGTGCCTAGGCGTCATTGAAGATGTAATGACGTGGGGACGCTCTTAATATTCACACGGTACTTCCTGTCAACGGTCGTGCACCTCGGTTCTCTACGATAGCGCTGCCCTGCCCCTAAGTGACTTCGCGCTATCGCACACCCTGGTTACGCGTCAGCGTCTGTAATTTCGCCAACTCAGCAGTGCCCGCGGGTATCAATCCAAGCGAAAAAAAAAGAAGGGTACAACGTTTTATCTCTCACGTGACCCTGGGCTGGCTACCGTACATTAGAAATGAAGAAACCAATAAAAACAGGAGGTATAACTGAGTAGCACCAAATCGTGTGAGGAGCATGACTCTAAAGGGCACCTCTCACAGTAAAAAGCACTTGATACTATGAACGAGCGGCAACCAACAGCGAGAATGAACACCGTTATAAATGCCAACATACAGGAAAGAAATTAACCAAAAATTCAAGCCAGAAAAAGCAGGGGAAATCAAATTGGAAAGGTTAGAATATATATTACAAAGAAACAAACATATGATACCATAAAGCACTCATGTATGAATCCAAAAAGTTGGGTTCTTTGAGACTCAAATGAAAATAAAACAAGGATAGAACAGGAGGGCCTCTTAGGCCTCAAGGCTAACCCAAAAGATAGGGAAAGTAGCCTGGTGGAGGAACAAAACAACGTCCCTAAATCCCAATACCCAAGTTGCCTGTTGAAATGGAAAAAAAGAAAATATTCACCCAAAACAAGGAAAAGATCCAGGAAATCATATGGGGAATACTTTTTCCCCAAAAAAACCTATACCTCTACCCAAGGTTTTGGGGGAAACATTACCCTTAGAAGGAAATGATCATTTGATGAATAGCTAAAATCCTGGGAATTCACAAAGCTTAAAGGAGAAGAGACTGACAATTTAAAAAGACCCCAATATATATGAAGAAAGTTTTGAAGATTGTTAATTAAGAATCCTCCCAACAACCAAAGCCCAGGCCCAGACTGGTTCAAGGCAGAAATTCTATAAAAACATTTTTCCAAAAAAGACCTACAGCATATTACCGAAACTTTTAGAAGGATACCCAATCCCAGACGAGAATTCTCGTCAATATTTCTTCTGTGAAGCTAGAATCACTCTATCACCAAAACCAGGTCAAAATACAACTGAAAAAAGGAGGGAATTATAGACCCCATCTCCCTAATGAACACCAGTGCCAAAATTCTTAGAAACAGGGATAGAATCTTGGGCAAAGTCACACCTGACCAGACTGCCAAGCGATGACAAGAAAGAAATACGACATCCGAATCATGGCCAGGGAAGTGTAACTGAATTTGGACCTTCCAAGTACCAGAAGAGTGCCGTAAAGGAGGAAATGGTTTCAATATAACGAAAACCTCAACTATGGAAATAAAAAACGAATCTATCAACCATCACATAAAAACGGATATAAGAGAAAGACCAAATAAACTTGCTACACATCAGTTCTCCAATTTGAGCTGAAAACGCCTTTGTGACCAAAAAAAAATCCCGAGCATGGCGCTTGCATTGTCTTAAAAAGTTACTAGAAGGTAATTTAGTATTGGCAAGCGCATCATTCTACAATACCGTCAACTCAGCCAATATAACGGATGGGGACAACCCCACAGGAGCCGGACCTAAATAGTCAGCGCTAAGGAGCGGCAGAAATGACAAGGGAAAAAAACATCTCCCCTCTTAAAGGTAGGAATCTTTCGGCGGGCAAAGGATGCCCCCTGTCGACCACTCCTGCTTTAATATATGCGTTGAATAACACTTCCTCGCGCAATATAAAGGCCGAGGCAAAAGGAAATTAAAGGGGTACTATGTGGAAAAGAGGAAGTCAAGCTATCCCTATTTGCTGATTATATGACTGTCTACCTAATGGATGCTAAAAAAAAAAACCTCTTAAAAAAAAAAAAAAAAAAAAAAAGATTAACAGCTTCAGCAAAAGTGGCAGGATACAAAATAAGCGCTAAAGGACGACATAATCCAAATGGGCCGTTCATTTACCACCTCCGGAAAACAAGCAACTTGGAGAAAGAATTCAAAGAGGACTTCCCACTCAACAATAAGTGCCATCTCAAAAACAATAATAATGAACCTAAGCCAAGAAGATGACGTCACCATAAGTGCGCAAAGACAACCCCAAGAGGATACCTGGGCTAACAAGCCAAACGAGATTTTAACCTTGTAGAAGAAAGAATCGAGGAGAGAAAGACGCGTCAAAGAAAGATGGGAGACAAGGACCTATGCCCTACAGGGGATGCTGTTCATGGATTGGGGAAAATTAACATTGTAAAAATGTCCATTTGTTTTAGCCGAAAAAATCTTGTATAGATATTACAGAGGTCGCAATCCCCGTTCAAAATCCCCCAAGTGGAAGTTTCTTCCACCATGCTTGGAAAAGAAAGAAGGTTCCTTAAATTTCATTTGGAGAAACAAAGGACCCGAAATAGCCAAAACAACCCTGAGCAAAAAGAGCTTACACAGGGGTGATCTCTCTACCACACTTCAAACTACATTACTACCCCGCGCCTAATAGTCATGATATGAAACAGACCTAGGGATACTGAGCGGCACAAACATAAACAGATCCTTGTTGACCAATTGGAGGAACATAAAGAAAGCTGAGATCCAAATTCCTTTTTGAGAACATGTACAATTTTCAGCCATCGCATTATATATTTAGATCAGAGAGGAGGCCAAGAAGATATAAGGAGAGGAAAGACGGCGATCGTGGGTCAGCAGAGAGTGTGTGTTGCTAAAACCATTGGATAATAACACACATGTAGCCGCAATGAAAAATTAGGCGCCCTACCTCTCTCCTGGTACAAAGGTCAACTCCAGATGGATTTAAAGACCTCACCTGAGAATCCACCATAAACTGTTCGAGCGACCACACCCAGGCGACCCAGGGCTAAGTGGAAAGGAAATGACCAGACGAGAAAAGTTATGGATAGAAATTAAACGTTGGGCAGCAACATACCCAAACATTGGAGGCCTAGGGAAAATACTTCCTAATCAGGACTGCAGGGCTGCTGGCAAAGAATTAAATTGTTTGGACCAATTCGAACAAATTGGCGACCTCGGATTTCAAGCCTCAAAAGCTTCACGTAACTGTATCAAAGGGAAACCAATCAGGATAGTGAAGAAATACTCCCACTGGAGTGCGCCGAAGGAAACCTACCCCGTGCAGAAAGGCATTGACCAAAGAAGCATGTACTCTTCCAGATGATATAAACTACTCAAAAAACAAAGAATGAAAGAAAACAAATGGAACCCACTCAGAATAGGATGAGGCGCAAAGCGAGCAGCTGAACAGAGGACCCGGTACTGGCACAAATGAGTAATTAAGAGATGCTCTAGAGGACAAAAACACCTTAAGAGAAAGGTGTCCTCACACATCACTAATCATTCAAAGAAATGAAAATCAAAACCGCACTTAAGATATACTAATCTTACTCCAATTAAGACATCTCAGGTAAGGATCCCAAAGAAAACCAAGACTTGGCTGTCTCACTTAAGGATGCTGGAGAGGTTGTTGGGGGAAAGGGAACACTTCATCCACTGCTGGGTGAGGGAATGTAAACTTGGGGCAGCCACTGTGGAAAGTAGTGTGAGGAACCCTTGGAAGACTTGGAATTGAACTTTCCACCCAACCCATCCATATCCGACTCCTAGGCTTGTACCCTCAAGACCCACCCCCACTGCAGAGATACATGCAAGGCCATGTTTATTTCAGGTCCCTTCACAATAGCAAGGGAGTAGTAACCAACCCAAATGCCCCCAACTGATGCGTGTGATTGGGAGAAGAAGGGTGGGTTTCCTAACATCTACACAAGTGGAGTTCTATGCAGCAGTATTAAGAAGACGAACATCATGAGCTTTTTTGGCAGGGAAAATGGCCTGGAGGCTTAGAGGACCATCATGCTGAAGTGAAGTAGTTAGCAGCAGTCCCCAGAAAAGACAGAACAACGAAAGGGGTTATCCCTCATCTGTAGGTAATGTCTTACGTGCCAATTACCATAGGAGTGTAAGTAATTGCCTGTGCATGTGCCCCTTGTCGTTTTATGTCCAAAGGCACTGGGAGTGAATGGGACATAAATCGGAAAACAAACAACCAAAACACCAGGAGAACAAACAACAACAACAACAACAACAGAAAGGACTGCATCAAAGACTGGGACTGAAAACCAAGTTAGCGAATGCTTCTGCTGAGAATCAAAACCAAGGTCAACCTCCTACATCGATAGGAAGTTATATAAGGATGATGTCCTGCCGAAAAGGGATAGAGGAAAAAGCATCGTTGTGGCAGAATGACAACAATTAGCTCTGGTTGGGGGTAGTGGGGCAGGGGATAGGGGACATGGTCTAATATTGATAAATGATATAATATCTATATATTAAATATACATTGACAGTCACGTATATATATATATGAACAGTTTATCTTCATTTGTGAATGATGCTAGACATTAATGAAAAATTATTAGTGGTATTGCTGAAATTTCTCAAATCTCAAAGATAAGGCATTATGAGTCAAGTAATATGCTGAAGATGCTACAGGTAAAGATACTATAAGAAATCTACAGACACCTATGTCTTTTTATAAAGTTTATTTATTTTTTATGTGTACAAATGCAATGTCTGCATGTAGGTTGGTGCACATGTGTTGTGCAATGCCGCTCAGGTCAGAAGAGGGTGTTGGATTCCCCTGGAACTGGAGTTAAGGACGGTTCTCACCCGCCATGTGGGTGTTGGGGATTGAACCCAGGTCCTCTGCAAGAGCAGTCATTGCCCTTGACTGCTAAGCCATCTCTCCAGCCCTACCTATGTCTTCTTAATAAAGATTCAAAAATTCTCAGCCATGTCTTATGAAACTGAATTTATCAACATATTCAAAGAACCATATGCTAGGAGCAAGTGGGTTTTGCATTTGAATCAATAAATGTATTATACCCAATTAATAGAATGAAAGGACATCCCCATTTGATTATTAAATTTGTGCAAAAGTTACCATTTGACAATGCCACCATCTTTCATAGTAAAAACATTGAATGATTAGGAGTGAAAAGGAACTTCCTCAATTTGATAAAAGCATCTATGAAAAAAAAAAAGCCAGGCATGGTGGCACACTCCTTTAATCCTAGCACTTCAGATGCAGAGGCAGGCGGATCTCTGTGAGTTCAAGGCTGACCTGGTCTACAGAGTGAGTTCCAGGCCAGCTGGGGCTACAGGGAGACCTTGTCTCAAAAAACAATGAAAAAAGCATCTACGAAATATCCCCAACTAACATCATACTAGAAGAAGAACCCCTCCTTTTCTTTCTTCATCATTTCTTCTCTCCCTCTCTAAGGTGCTAGAGGTTTAAACTAAGGTCCTCTGGCATGCTAAGCAAGTCCTTTACCAAAGAACTTCTTCCCTAACCCTCATTATTTTGATTTAATATTGTACTGGAGTTTCCAGAATGTTCAACCAAGGAAAAGGCATTGATAGCATTAATACTGTATGGAAGAAGTAAAGCTAGATTTGCAGATAACATGACCGTATATGGAGAGCATCTTAATGGTTCAGTAAAATGATAGTAGAGTTAGCAAATGTATTCACTAAAGTATCAGAATATATTATCAATACACGTGGTAGTAGGGAGAGAGGCAAAGAGAGAAAGACCACTTGCATCCTTATGTAATGAATAATATGTAATGAAAAATATGAATAGACTTGGAGCTAGTCTGCTTCTCTGAACATCAAAAGGATAAAGTACTTCTACTCAAATCACACTTGTCTTTGGTTTCATTCTTCACCAATTGATGAGCTGTTCCTAAAATTTCTACAGACTTGAAAAAGGAAGAACTAACTGAAAGATCACACTTGGCTGTTCTAAAACTTAATACAAAGTTGTATTATTCAAGATGGTGTGGTCCTGGCATAAAGGCAGGCATATAGACAGAATAGAAAGTCTTAAGGTAAATCATTTTTATATAGACACTATTAAATTTAATGAAGGAAAGTATGATCTTTTTGACAAAAGCTATTTAGATGACTGGTTAACTTCATGGAAAAGAATTTAGACCCTTATCTCACACCATGTGTAAAAATTAGTTCAAAAAGGAACACTCAAATGTAAGAGCTAAAATCAGAAAGCATACCCTAGAATGAGGAAAGCTTGCTTGAATATAGCAGCAAAAGCAAAAGAAACAAAAAGAAAAATAGATAAATGTAATTTCATTGAGTTTAAAGTCTCTTGTGCTTTAAAGGACACCATCAACAAAGTAAACAGGCATTCAAACATTGGTAGCACCTGCCTCTAGTCCTAGCACTCAGGAGGCTGAGACAGGAAAATAGACAGTTTAAGGTCAGCAACATGAGAAAATATTCGTGTATATTTGGCAAGGGATTATTGTCTGTACTATACAAAGTACTTTTACAATCCAACAATAAATGAGTAACATGGGCTGAGCATCTGAATAGATATTTTTCTGAACAAGATACACAAATGACCAACAAGTATTATTCATTAGGGAAATGAAAAACAAAACCACAATAAGATATTTCATATTCACTGGGATGGCTACAATTTCAAGTCGAAAAATAACCAAGCATTGTGGCACACCACTTGTTAGAACCACTTGTCAAACCCGCTGTAGCGGGAGGAGTTTGTGGCCAGTCTGGATTACAAAACAAGATGCTTTCAAAGAAATAAAGACAAAAAAATAAAGGCAAACCAGCAAGTTTAGGTAAAGATTGTATTCAGGTAAGTTCTTTGAATTCTTTCTCAAGATAGAATATATTTTAATGCAAAATAAGTACTTTTATGGATAGTGTCTACACATAATCCTACAAGAGACAATTACTTTACATGGAAATCTGAATTTAAAATTAAGTTATTCTTTCTATTCTTTAAAAACTTCTGCCGGGCGTGGTGGCGCACGCCTTTAATCCTAGCACTTGGGAGGCAGAGGCAGGCGGATCTTTGTGAGTTCAAGGCCAGCCTGGTCTCCACGAGTGGAGTTCCCCCGGGGACCGCGGCGCGCAGCGCGAGACTGTCTCGAAAAGAAAAAAAAAAAAAAAAAAAAAAAAAAAAAAAACAAAAAAACAAAAAACACTTAAAAAAAAAAAAAAGCTGTTTTTTTTTTTTTTAAATACTAAAACCTTTTTAAAAAAATAAAGAAAAAACCCAAAAGACTGAAACCCTAGTACGTTGCAGTGAGAGACGTAAAATAGTGTAACTATTGTGAAAAGCAGTTTGGTAGTTTCTCAAGTAGTTAAGTACAGAGCTAATCTATAAACCCAGAATGCTACCCCTCACTCTATATCTGAAAGAACTGATAAATATTTAAATAAATACTTGTGTATGAATGTTTACAACAACACTCAGACTCTCTAAAAGGTAGAAACAACACATCTGTCTGCAATGAGATAAACAACATGTGGCTTACCCATACAATGGATTATTATGCAACACAAAAGAATGAAGCACTCACACATGCCCTAATGTGAAAGGGACTTGAAAACATTATGCTAAATACAAGAAAGCAGGTGAGAAAAGTCCTATATTGTATAATTCTCTTCATATGTAACATCCACAATTAGTAAATCCATAGAACAGAAAGAAGATTAGTACCTACCAGGGTCTTTAGAGAGGAGTTAGGAGGTATTTAGGCTTAATGGATATGAGGTTTTCTTTTGAGGTGAGAAAAATATTTTGCAAGTAGATACAGGTGGTGGTTGGGAAACACTGTAAATCTATTAAAAGCTACTTGAATTCTTTGCTTTAAAATGGTGAGCTGTGTACCCACTTCACCTCAATTTAAAAAACAAAAGAATTAAGTGTTGACACTTGGTACCACAAGGTTGGGAGTCTTAAATGCTTGTTGGTAAATGAAGGCAGCCAGGCATAAAAGGTCATATTCCTGTGATTCCATTTCTATGAAATGTTTGAAATAGACAAATATATAAAAGCAGAATGTGCATTAATGGCTGCCTAGAGCTGAAGGAGGATGATATAGGGGAATAGAGAGTAACTGACCACATGCATGGAGTTTCTCTGGCAGGTGATAAATATGTTCCTGAATTAAGATGTAATGATGGTTGAAGCCTATGAATATGCTAAAACCATTAAATTATACCTTTAAGAGAGTAACTTATGTAATATGAGTTATATATAATGAAAAGAAAATATACTGCTTAAATAAAATAACAGTGCAGTATGGATTTATCATATATTGAAAGCACAGTCTATGAAAACAAGCACTCAAAGCCCAGAGCAGAAAGTTGAAGGTCTAGTATGACCTGAATATATAAACTGTTAGAAGTTACAGATGTGTATGATAAACTCTGTAGTAGCCACTAAATTAAGCAAATGGCATATAATATGTTGTGAAATAGATAAAATTGAATCAGAAGCCATATTTAATCTAAACAAGTCATAAAAAGTGAACAAAATACAAAGGAGGTCAGTAGAAAACCATATGGTGACAGATTTTAGCTTAACCATAGCAATAACACTAAATGTGGTCCATTAGAAAGAAAAATTCGTTGAAACAGGAGTGCTATGTACCTGTAATGCCCGTATTTGGAAAACTGAGGCCAATCTGGGCCATAAATGCAGAAGCTTTCTTAAAAGCAAATTATCCATTTCTATAAAAAAGCCTATCCAACTATATGCACCTTGGAGACATGTACTTCAAATAAAAAGAAATTGGTGCAAAGTACAATAATGAAAAGAAATGCATCAGGCTGATATTAACACAGAGAAACCTGGGTGATTATATTGCTCTCAGTGTATGTTGCATCGACAAGAATATTAATGAGTTCTATACCATATTATGACTATCACACTGATAAAGGGATCATTTTAACCCCAAAATTACACAGTAAAACATTTTCAATGTGGGTGAATCAAAACCAGATAGACCTGCAAAGAGAAAAGTCTTGACACATTTCCACCCACCCACAACTGCTGCTACTTGCTTAGAAGGGATAAAAGAAAGTGTAGGTTTCCTAGAAGAAGTATTGGTGAAAATGGCTTTCAGGATGACATCACTTTCCCCTCCATGGGGGAGTTTTCTTTATTGCTGCTGGAGTCAGAATGGACATAAGCTGTCAACTCAGAAAACTATACAGTTAACACAAGAACACTCTTACATCCAGCAAACTCAAAACCAAGCTTTTTACTTCATGATTATTTTAACCTAACCAGGGCTTTGCTATGACCTACAAGGATTTCAGTTTGTTTTTAACCTTTCCTGCTTCTCCAAATCTGATAAACTACTACAGCACACTGTGTGGCCCACTTAGCTTGTTCTCTTCTTCTCATTCCCAGAGAGTCAAATAAGGAAAAGTCCTGCATGTGAAATATCACCAATGGAGGCTACAGTGAACAAAGTCCCAAGTTGTTCCTTGCTGTGTTTCTGTATTCTATGCCAATAAAATATAATGGACTTTCTTGTTGAAAAATACAGGAAATTTCTCCTCCACAGAGAAGTTTCTGCTTTGTCAGTAATACATGACAAATACTATGTGGATGGTCTCAGAATTGGGTAACTACTCCATACTTGAGCACCAGTAGCACTGGAGAGTTCGTAAAGAAAATTCAACTTCCAGGAACTTATCTGGATTTAAGAACCTTGATGAAGCTTACAAGGTTGGCACCAAACCAAACCCACAAGGTTTTCTTTATCTGTAGAGGCTTAGAGTGTTTGGACATGAACTCCCTGTGTACAAATTGCCCACATCCAAGGGTTAATTTGAAAGGGTCTCACAATGAGAAGAAAAGCGCTCTTCATGGTAACTCAAATTCCAAAAACGTGCACTTATCAGGCACAGGTACCTCTAATAGACTCAAAGGAATCTCTCTCACAGCCTAGATTCTGGGCTTATTTTTTTTTTACCTATTATATACATATTTGTTTGGTGTGTGTGTGTGTGTGTGTGTGTGTGTGTGTGTGTGTGAGAGAGAGAGAGAGAGAGAGAGAGAGAGAGAGAGAGACTACAAATGGACATTCAGGCTTGATACACGCTAGGCAAGCATGAGACTAATTGAATAGTATCTGTATCTCTGGATTTTGATTTACAAAAATAGGAAAATTCAGTGCCAGGAGGTAATAATTAAATTTTGAGACAAAAAAAAATTAGTACTTGGTCTTAGATTTTGGAAAAGTCACTTATCCAGTCCAAGACTCAACTTCTACATCTATAAATTATAGATTCATGGTTACATTGTTAGAACACATCAGAGTTGAGACTCAAATGAAATATTGGAAGAGCCATACTTTTTAATGAGAACTATATAAACATTTGGTATTACTCTAATCACTGCTGAGGCATTAATGGTATTATTTTGAGATCCCAAGCAAGGGTCAAAATATTGTGTCAAAGAAAGACACAACGGTGGTTTGACATCTGGGCTTCCTGTTGTGGCTTATGATAGACTGACACTAGCAAGCACTTTATTGGCCCTGAGGGAATGAACCAGAAAAACTGTCAGCCAAAAGCACAGAGTAAAGTATATTCATTTTTTGGTAGGGTTCATGTGGCCCTGGTTGATATTAGGAGGTAGAGTTGAATTAACTTATGCCTCCAAGCTCAACTTCTTTTCCATAATCCCTTCCTTGAAACATTCTTTTTGGTATACTTGATGGAAACAAGGGAAGCTGCTTTGAGGAGCTTCTGCAGACTTACTTTTCACAGATGGTCTTGAGCTTTTTACAGATGTTCTTGAGGCTATGAATGCATAAATAAACTCTTCTTCTAAGTTAGTAACACTTTGGGTAATTTTACTGACTTACAGGCATGTAGATATTTGGTGACAGATTGCTCTGGTAGAAGTAGCACTACCAGGAGTTTCCGCTATGGCATGTTTAGAGATCAATTATTGGTATTTAGAATCTAGTCTGTTAATGGGATAGGGAAATTATTCATTTGGAATAGGATGATAGAGGCCAATTAGCCACCTAGGAGAAGTAAAAGCATACACAGTAGACAAAATATTTGGAAAGGGTATATAATTTAGTACCATAAGGAACATATTTTGCCTCATTTTACCTTAAGAAATTTGGAACCCAGTTTCTAATACATCTTGCAAAGGTAGATTTTAAATTATAAGGTGGAAAGTCATACTTTCACTGGATTGTCCTACAGTTCAGAGTGGAAGATGCTTAATTACACATATAAGTTTTATCCATTGGCTCCAATTTTACCATGCATAGCACCTCCTCTTCATTTTGGAAACTAGAAGCAGTGCTGTATTCATCAGGTTATAAATAGCACACAGACAACTCACTTAAATTACTACAATCAGAGGAGAATTTAATTAGAAAAGGATAGTAGTTCAAAAATCCTTGTCTAGCAGAGTGGTAACAGCTGACTTGCTGTCACACCTAGATATCTCAGAGGATGAGAAGAAAAAGGTTACTGGAAGCAGAAGGGGAGATAGCAAAAGCAACTCTTCTTGGGAATAGGAGAGAGATTGCATTCAGGCATACAGTTCAATCCACAAAGACCTCACAGAGAGGGAGCCATGACAATACCTACCTTAATGGCACCAAATCCCTCCCCCTACTGGAGAATCCAGCTGATTAAACCCCAAAGCCAGGGGGCTTGGGTATCTTCTTTGTGCAAATAGCAGGGTGAAGAATGAGATGTGAATCTGGATTGGGGAAAAAAAGGTAACTGGAATAAAAAATGTACCCTAATCAACAACTTGTCCTGTGAGCTCAAGTGTTTGGCACACTCTTTATGAAGAGAGATAGAGAATTAAGATTGCACAAATGCGAGTTGGGTCTGTCTGTGTATTGGGGAACTGGGTTGGCAAGCTAGCTTCTTCTGAATAGCTACTGCTGGCAACCAATCAAGAACTGTGTTAGTGTTAGTAAGATTTGGTAATCTGAGATAGAATAGCTTCCATATTCTATACAGAGCAGAATATGATGACCACGTATCATATGGTTGGGTTCATATTGGATTGTTGTTATGGCATGTTAAGGCTAACAAGGATCCAATGAACGTTTACTAATGTAGACTTTGGGAGGCAGGCTTATCTGGATGGATTCAAGTCCTTCATTGTCTCAATGTATTAGTTATTTCTGTCGCAAAAACCTTCAAAAACACTCTGAATATATTCTGGAGAAAAAAACTGCACTTAAAATGGGAATGACAAGTGATTTTTAAATATTATTCAATTTATTTTGGAGCTGCCCAGGGGTGAACATGATTGAATAGTCCAGCATGAGCAAAGAGCTTCTCTGCCAAAAAAGGCAATTGAAGTCTTGGCCAAACAAAAGTGATTTCTTTACTTCTGTGTTGAGGGAGGCTCAGGAAGTGCTATTAGAGCCAAATCCTAATCAGGCTCTTAGGAAAGAAATCTGTGACAGCAAAAGGCTCCTTTCATATTGGATGCTGACATTAGGAAACTGGTCCACCCCTTACAATTATTTGCTACTGATTTTTATGACCATGAAAGACTACATGAAGCTCAAAGCATAGGGAAACAGAGGTTTGGACAAACCCACTTCCACCTTCAACAATGGAGGTGGGAGGGTCAACAAATCTTTACATGCTGGCACATTTTCATAGGCAATAGTGCCATCTGGTGTTAACTTCTGAATACATTTCTAATGGCTTGGCATAACCAGTGAGTTTTCAATTAACCATGCTAATTGAGGCAAAGAACCTTCTTGGCACCATAAGATATAGAAAGGATTTTTCAAATTTCATTATGAAAGCACACCCTATCCAATAAAACTCAGTTTGGAACCATTGAACATGGTATCAACATGGCATTGGACTGCAGATCAAGCAATATATATATATATAATATTATATATATATATATATATATATATATTTCTCAGAACTTTTTTTAATAGTCAGTGGCAAAGAAGAGATCAACAATTTCAAGGTACTGAAATGAGGCTGGGGAGATGTAGAGGCCTTAAAAACCACAAAGATTAGCTGTACATGCAACAATTTGATAGTTAAAGGTTCTTTTTTGAGCTGAAATTTTCAACCAGTTATATCTGAAATTCATATTTGCTCTTATAACTCAAGGAGCAACCTTCAAATCTTACACCATGTTGAAAAATCAGAGGAATGGATATACGGATTTAAGTTAGAATTGCTCATTAATATTTTCATCCTTGTGGCTACATGAAAAAAAAGTAAAACCAAAATTAACATTTGGCCAAACCAAATCCACGAAGTTGTTCAATAGTTGTCATTGCTTAGACCCTAAAATGTCCCATCACATATTCTAAGCTTCAGATTTTCCATGGGTTTATATCAGGTCTTAATTTTTTTTAAAAATCACTTTGGTTGCTATGTATTTTAGCTGTAACAAAAATTTTATTAGGAAAGCTTTTCTTTCATGTCTATGTTTAGATGATCCTTGTCTATTTTAAGGAGCAATATGTGGCTTGTTCTTAATTATTAGGAATGTTAACTCACTAACCCACTTTAAACATTATTGATGAATTCTTCCCTAAATAGAAACTAGTTTTGTTCCCTTTATTAGTCATCAACACCATGTTGTCAGAAAATTTAGTATCACCAGAGTACCTTCCAGTACTTTGTTTTTTCCCTACTCAAGAAAGTTTCCATTATTAGATGTTTCTTACCAGCAATCAGAATGATCAAAGACAGAACCCAACCAGCTGAGAAGGAACCCTTGATATGCCAGTGTAAATGAGAACTTTCAGGGTATGTTGAAGATATAGACAACAAGTCATCTTACAACATATATCTTTAATTAAATTGATACTGGTGAGTTTAAAACATTCAGTGAGAAAATCGCAACTAAGGAAATAACGTAGCTTATGACCATTTGTAATAAAACGTTTAAAATAAAAATGAGTAAAAAATATCCATTGACTACAAGTGAGACCATAAGAGAATAACTCTTACACAAAAAGCACCAGGATAAGAACCATGAAATTTTTTGGTAAAATTTCTTTCTCAAAATTGTTGGGGATGAGCAAACACAAGATGTGAAAAGTATGAAAATGGGGGCATCTGATTATAAGAACATCTTGGAAAATGCAGCAAACAAGGAGAACTTGTTCCATTGGATATGATAATTTGATATGTAACATGAACCATTAAAATTCTGATTAAAGTCACTTTAATGATCTGTTTTTTTAAAGTGAAATGAAAATTTAGGGGATAAAACTCACAATTAATTTGTTTTCAGTAGTAACTTGAAAGAATGTAAATTTTTCACATGTAAAATCTTGCTGTGTATATTCGGTTTTCTTACATTTTCTGTGAAGTGATTCATACCGGATCACATCTAAATGACTCAGCATTTTGAGCTGTTTGTTTACACAATATACACACTCTTTACTTACAGAACAAAATAATTTTAACACTTTTATATTAAAAACATGGGATACAGTAGGATTAGTAGCACCATGAAAAAGAATTCTTCCCCAAACTGCAGTCATTTCTTTTACTTAGTGTGATTTTTTTTTTCTTAGTTGAAATTTTAATGTGCCATTTTTAGGAACTGGGCAAAACATATAATCTTCATCTTCTAATTCATGCATAAGTTTCTCTGGTTCCAAAGAGCACATTAACTTCTGTTTTTTGTTTTGTTTTGTTTTTTTTCATAGGAAAATAATGGAGGCCTTGTCTGGCACATTGCTGAGGTACATCTGAATCTTCGTGGTTACTAGTCAACATGCTCTCTTGGCCATATAGTGTAGTAGCACCATTGGTGGCAGCAGTGATAAAGTTGGGAAGAGTGAGACATTGCATCCTGGGATATATATATATATATATATATATATATATATATATATATCACATTTAAGAACACAAAGAATTCTTCAAAATGTTATGTCCTCTTCATGCATACTTGACATCGGCTAATACGTGTCCTCAAGTCTCCTGCTTTCAGTGTTTCTGACTGAGGCTTACTAGGAAATAAGAAATAAGATGATCAGATTTGCCTTTCCTAATTTCATAGCTAAACTTTTTTGTTCACATATATTCATTGGACATAGTGATGAGTTTCATAAAGGCATTTTCATTCAGTTATATCATGTACTTTCACCCTTATAATCTCCCCATTTTCTCCACTCCCATAGTCTCTTTCCTTTTTCCAGACAAAGTCATATGTGTGTGTGTGTGTGTGTGTGTGTGTGTGTGTGTGTGTGAAATATAGGATTCACATCTGAAAGAGAATGTATATATTTGAGTATGGCATATTTTGCTTAGCATTATGATTTCCAATTCTATGCATAATTTCATTCTTCATGGCAGAATATATCTCCATTGTGTATATATTCTACATTTTTTTACCATCAAATATATTTTTATTATGTTTCTCTGACTATTGTCTTCATATATTTGTTTCTCCCTCTCTTCTTCTAATACCCTTTTCTAATTTTCATAGGATGAGGGAGGTCTAGACAAAATATAAGCAATATGTGATAAAGGCCATGTAAAATAATTAAATAATGCTAAAAGACAAATTTCAATAGATTGAGGCATTTTGTGGTATAAGTAATCTTTGTCACTTCATTCATTTAAATACTTGTGTAAAAGCTTTTAAAACATCCTTAAAAATAGGTTTTAAAATATCCTTAAAAAGAGGATTATGAGATTTGGATAGACAACACAAATTATAATTTCAGTTCTTGAGATGGTCTCATTTTAACCGAACAACTGCTGAATTGTGATTGAATAGACCATATAACCTTCCTTCTCTGTTTTGCTATTGAAATATTGAAATCTTAATAATAAGCTACATATAACCACACTTAGCCAACATTAGTCAGGTCTGATTCTTTAACATAAGTCACATAGATGTGGAGAGCAAGCAAGACTAAAAGACATAATCTAATGAATTCCTAAAATTTACAAGGGATAAACTAAACTATATATTGTCTGTCTCTTCCCCAGTATCTATGGAGAAGACTTTAGACCTGAACCAAAGCTATAAGCATCTTACCTGAACATGTCTGACATATCAACAGTGGCCAGCCAAAAGCTATAGGAATTGGCATAGTAGTTACAGGTTCCCCGTCCATGACATTCAATGAAGGGAGCAGAACGAAACTCTTCTAAACAGGAACCAGGTGAAGCCAGGGCTTGGCCTGAGCCTTCTGCTCCTGCACTTGTATGCTAAAAAAGACATGAAAAAGTGTTCCACAAGACTTATGTGGTACAATATTTTAGTGCATATCCAATAATCGATACCCAACATGGCTACAAATTCAAGGCAAATGAAGGGAACTATGCCTAAAATTAAGAAAACAACATCCCCACCATGAGGAGTCAACAAAAGCAATAGTATATTATAAGAATATATTCTTTAAAGCAGGTTTTCATGCCAGGCCTGAAGAAGGCCAAGAGCTTGGAGGAAGATAGTCATTAAAATCCACTGTGTAAGATTTGCAGTTTAAAAGTACATACTTAAAAATAACATATATTTATATAGAGAGGTATTTCAGTAGATATTTACACAGAAATACAAAATAAAACATATAAGTTAAAGGACTTGATTTCTCTGACGTCATAGTCTAGTCATATAGCTTTATAGAGCAAAGTATATATTGGGTAAAATTTATGGGGCAGGTACTCAACTCTGCCCAAGCTTTGTCAACATATTATAGGATATTTTAAGGCTTAGTGAAATGTTTAGATCAGTTAAATTTGGTTGTAGGTTTTGGTGAAAATGGTAATACATTTGAACTAATTAGGAATATAAAATGTTAATTGTTTTATTTATAATTTGTATTGAACTTCCAACAATAACTTCGGGGTTAAGGTACACAAATGGTCTCTATATTTTTCTGAATTATACAACATCACATTGTAACACTTTCTTTTACTTGTAGGACAATTTAAAGGAATTAAGTTTAAGTTTACTTCCCAAATAAGTAGCATACAATCAATGATAAACAGTTTGGGTAAATTTAATGAAAACTTACGCCTTGGCTCCTGTTTATAGGTATGTGTAATACAACTTAGGCATCTATAGGTCAAAACATAAAAATTTAAAAAACAAAAAGAGGGAGGTGGGAGGTGGTATAGCATCCCTTCTGGGATACAAATGGAAAACTCTGTGCTCCAAACCTATTGATAAATTTTCAATTTTGAGATCTTGAAACTAACAGTGGGAGGAGATTTGTATGTTCCCATAGGTAAAAGCACCAATCTAAATGCCTGAAAACATACAACTTTTGGCTGTGCAGGATGGACTGGGAAATGCCAGCAGAGAGGCTGACCCATCTGAACATTAAAGAAAGAGGAACCTCAGACTGCCTGAGTCACAGACACTGAGCATGTCTCTGAATTCTATTGGGGTTAACTGTTTATAATGGGCCCTAATGAAGTTTACCTTCCAGATGCTGAGAAACCTTCCTACCTCTCCCCTTTACAGGAAAAAGAAAAACATGATGGTACTGAAGTCATTCCCTAACTGTAAACTAAAGCCAACTGTTATAGTGGTAATTTCTTTTTTTTAATTTTTTTATTTATTCTTGTATGTATGTGAACGTACTGTCTGCATGTAGGTTTGTGCACCCGTGTCATGCAATGCCACGGAGGTCAGAAGAGGGCATCGGATTCCCCTGGAACTGGAGTTAAAGACGGTTCTCAGCCACCATGTGGGTGCTGGGGATCGAACCCAGGTCCTTTGCAAGAGCAGTCGGCGCTCTTAACCACTAGGCCATCTCTCCAGCCCGGTAATTTCTTATAAAACAGGTATAACTACCCTTTTTTAATTGACTGATAGGCATAGGAACTGTGAAAGGATAATTCTCTATTTAGAGCCAAATTCAATAGTAAAGTCTTTATAAGCTGTGTAATTAAACAAAATGTATTAGTACAGGAAAGCTCTGATATCAGCAATGAATTATTCTGCCTAAGAGATGTTGGCTGGGGGATCCAAGCCACCAAAATTATAAAGGCCTTTTGCCTATAAGTGGTATATATGCAAGGAGAAAGGCGGTAAGTCCCTGTTGTCGAAGACCTGGTGTGAGCATGAAAAAATGTTTCGAGATGTCACTTGCTAATGTACAACTGGCCTCCGAAATGCCAGAGAGCATTACCAAAGGCTAGTAAAGCAATACAGCAAAATATTGGTCTCCTTGAGACAAGCAAGACTCCTCCGTCAGTATCAGCTACACCTCAACTGCCTGGAGATGCTGTGCAACAGTGGCAGCCATGTGTCTATATATATATTCCAAATCTAATTGGCAATTAGCTCTCTCCTTGGAGGAATAACTCACAGCAGATGCCACAAGCTTATGCCCTCTAGTGGTTAGGAAATGTTATAAGCTACAATAAGAACTTGTCACCCTTTATAGAGAAACCACAGTTTGTGGATTAGCATACCATCCAAACATCTGTGTCTATGCTCACAGCTTAGCTTGCCATAATAATTAGTACTGCTTAAATGCCTGTACATCCAATTGCTTGTGCTTTGTTAGTAGGATTAAAAAAGCATCCCTGGATAAGCTGTCAACCCATGAAGGGGAACAACCTGAACAGACTGGAGTCCAAAATGACATCTCCAGAGAAAATAGACTGTTTTGCTTCTCGCCCACTTGTGCCCCTTTCTCAAAGCCTAGGGAACAACTTTCAGAAGAGGAGATGTGGTAGAATGTAAGGGCTGCAGAGAGATTGGGGAGAATCGTGAGACTACAGCAATATAGACTGGACTCCTATTTGATCAGCATGCTTGTGCATACAAGCTTCTCCAACTGGACTATGGGAACCTTGGGTTGTTCAAAATTTGGACATAGATACTTGCAAATTGGTTTTACATGAATGTTACTTATATTCATTGCTTAAGCTTAATAATTTGGCTCATTCCAAAAAAATGCACCAACTACCTAATTGTATGGCAAACTGAGTAACGTCAATGTTATCTGAAAACAACTGTGCTATTATATTGTAGAATCCCTTAAAAATAAATAAAAGAGGGAAATATATATATATATATATATATATATGAAAAGACAAAAAAAGAATATATTGTTGAAATGTGGGAGGGAAAAAACAGTGCATGGACAGAAGCTATTTAAGATGCAAGCTTCATATTACTATACAAGTAAGAGAAATGTCTTAACCAGGGGAGAACTGTACATATGATGGAAGGGCTGCTGTGATGACAAGGGCAAAGATGAGTGATTAATACCATCATGAAGGAGTAACCAATCCACAGAGAGTCCCACCCCTGAGGACAACGTGGAATCTGGATTGTCTGACTGTGAACAGCAATCACCACAGCTGGAGCTTCGCATACAGAACATCTGGTAAAGAAAAGAGAGAACATGATTTATAAAGTAGATACATAGGAAATAGCCATCATTCTTCTTTAGAAGCCTTCCTATTATGGAGACAATTGAAGGTATTTTCAATGCTCAGGAAAAATAAATGCACTTTGTTAATTGATTTTGCATGAAATAAAACTAAACTTTTTTTTCGAGAAAGCTCAGAACCTCAGCTACTGTATTTTAATTGCCTGTGTTCCCTAAATTTGTGTTAGTAGTAGCCATAGTCGATGCCATAATTGCTATAGGAGTCTGGTTTAGTGTGTTGTACAGGCTACTTTCTGTCAAAGTGCCCAAATGGAGAGTAGACACAGCAATGCTGTAGCTGTGACAAGAACAATGTCTAGGGAACTGGAAAAGACAAGAAGCATTTTTTAATCATCCACCCATTATTCTTGCTCCAAAGGATATTTATTAACCATTTGGCCATATTTGGTTAAGTACAACAGATCCGGAGTGGCTGAGCAGGTGCCCCCAGGCAATAGGAAATGTGGTTAAAATCTCTAAAATAAGTAAAACAGCCACGGAGTGAATATTGTTGACTATACCAAAATTTTAAAAAAGAAGAGGAGGGAACATCTTGAATTACAGTGGAGGCTACTTAACACAATTTATCTGCAAAATGCAAACTATATCTCATCACACATACACTTACATGCCATGCACACACACTTTCTCTCTCTCTCTCTCTCTCTCTCTCTCTCTCTCTCTCTAAGGATTTAGACAGACAATACAAAGAGAACCATGAATTTGCTACCAAGGCTAAGCTGTGCTTTATCTTTGTGATCAATGTCAAAGAAATTAGACTTTGGAGTGACTCATCCTTATTGTTAATAGAACCTCATGTGTAGCTCAGAATAAAAGTAGCAATATCCAATATTCCCAGGGGTTTGAGTTAAATTAGTGTTCCAAAGTGGCATAACTCCAAGAAATCTCTATTAATGGTACCCCTCTTAGTTACTTTAAAAGAGTGCCAAATCTCAGCTATTACTTCAACTGCCAATTTCTATCTATCCTAATAATGGGATACATGTTTCCCACAGTGAGAACTAATCCAGTCACATCAGGGCTACAGCAGTAATATTCAATGGAACTGGTCTCTTTACCTCAGGACTATGCCTCTGTAATTCATGTTGTACAATGATGGTTCTGTAATGTTCCCTGAACTTTGCTTCAAAAAAACTGATTGGAAGAAGTGGTAGTGGCACTTCTTAGAACATACCAAATAAACCTCAAGCTATAATTTGGCTCTAAAAGCATTCTACCATCTGGACCCAAGATAACTAATTTTTCTCCCTATGGAGAAACTTTATATACTACATTCTAGATAGATACATTAATCTATTACTCATTCTCAGTTTCTCACTTAGTATGTCTTTTCTCTTATAATTGCATGTGTGTCTAGTTTTTTTCAATATGTCAAGGAACCGGCAGTTCAAAACATATTTTTTGAGACAGATATCCTCAGATTTCTCTAGTTACAATTAAATATCCTTTCCCTTATGCGTCCTCCAAATTTCTATTTTATGTTTTGTAGCACTTAGCCTAAGCTGGCTGTCCATCACATTAGTTTATATGTAATTTCCTAATGACTACACTATGAGAACTCTCCATGTTATATTGTTTGTCATAGGTCCTGATCAAAAGTTGATCCCCAATAAACACAGATCAAACTAAATTGGAATACTAACAGAATACTGAAAACAACCCCATGTACTTAACTTGGGATGGACATCATATATTATTAACTTTAAACCGATTTCTGAGTAGCCAAACAAACCAGGGGATTGGTAAAAGTCAAAGCTAAAGCCATGCCTCACCGACTAATGAATGGCTGGATAGTCTGACCCTTCAGGGGTTCCATGCTCATTGGCATGGGCTCTGGGGTGGAGAGCCAGTAAGAATAATCATTTCTTGAAGCAAAGTTACAAACATTGTTAATGTTGCAGAACATGAAAGGCATGGTACTGAATCGACGAAGGCAGCTGCCAGCCGTCCCTAGGAAGAATTGGAAAGAAAAAGGTAAAGTAGTGCATCACAACTCTGCTTAGTTTCTTCTGATGCCATTCAAAAAACATTTCACAAAGAAACTGATCCAGCTCCTTAGATAACATAGTTATTTCTCAAATCTTAAGATATATTCATATTTTTATCATTTATACAGTGAAGACATATTTTACAATTTATGCAGATGATTATTGGTATAGATGATGACATATTTCCCAGTGTTATTTTGAAATTAGCTATGCTCTTATAAACAATGGTGTCTATTGAGGAATATTTAGAAATCTGTTGGGTATACATGAAAGAAACACAATGAATTCTTATGGTATTCTACCAACATCTTATTCTGCGCTAATACAAACTCAGTAACTATCTTGTTTAGGTTAGCAACTTTGTTAACTGAGTGGATACTATTAATAGAAATGCTCACCAATATGCACCACAGCTACAGATTTTATTTTTGAGATAAGTCAACAGGAACAACAGTGTAAGAGAAGAAGGATTGAAAGAAAAACAAAGAAGAGGAAATTTCAGATTGAAGTGAATAGTCATATCTCTACCATAAGCAAGTCTTTCCTTTCTCATTTACATCTCACACACATTTTAAGTAATACATCTCAAATTTTAATTTTTTTCATTTTATATTTAAACTGATACAGTGTAGGAGTTTAAGATATTATTGTCTCTCAGCTCCAAATCCACCCTGAAACTATTTATTTTATGATATTAAAACTCAGAAATTTATAAACCATATTTCTACCTTGCCAAATATTATTTCTAGTGGTTTTGAATATTAAGATTTTAAAAACCTTTTGTATCATTTTTGAATGTATCTGGTCTAATGATTTGAAATTTGCCATTGCCACATTAACATAAAATAAAGCCAAGTGCATAGTTCAGTGCCATAGCACTTCATTACCTTCAAAAAACAGCACAAAACAAATTAAAACCATAACTATAAATTACACATAGCTTTAACATTTTGAAATAGTTCCTATTCCCTTTCTCTCACATAGTTTGGGATAATTTATTTTCATTTTGAGGAATCTTTTATTAATTATCTTATTTGTGATGATTAATCTTAACTGTCAACTTGACTGGGTTGAAATGTCCCTATAAAGTTTAGCAAAACATACTTCGGGATGTCTCTGTGAGAGTGTTTCCAGATATTAAGGAAGACCCATCCCAAAAGCTAGGGATAAAGCAAAAAACAAATAGAAAAAGAAGAAAGTCTATTAGCACTGTTTCTCTTCACTTTGCTTCCTGGGGACCATGAAATGAGTATATCTGCTCTTTCAATCCCTTCTACCATGAGGCTCTGTGTAATGAAAGACCAAGAAAAAAAGCCAGCTTACTGTGTAGAATGAAATCCCTGACACTGTGGGACAAAATAAATCATTTATCATTTAAACTGTTTTCTGAAGGTATTTGTCACAGAGCCATAAAACTCAAATATGTTATTATATGTCTTTTAAAATACAAAATTTAAATAACTTGGTAAAACTTTCTGTACTGATAAGGCTTTCATTGTTAAACATTTTGCTTCATTGCTTCATATTGTTATTATTCCATTATTACTTCACATAATAAAAACACACATTTTGCTAGGTGTAGTGGTGCACGCCTTTAATCCCAGCACTCAGGAGGCAGAGGCAGGCAGATCTCTGTGAGTTCAAGTCCAGCCTGGTCCACAAAATGAGTTCCAGGACGGCTGGGGCTATAGGGAGACCATGTCTCAAAAAGCCCCCCCAAGAAAAAAAAATCTATATATAATTTTGATAATTACAAAAAAGTAGATTTTTGTTATATATAAAACATATATATATATATATATATATATATATAATTTTGCTTTTTGCAATAGTGTTCGAGTTTTGACCCAGGTCTAAGACCTGATAAGCAAGAGCTCTCCCCCTTATATACATTTCTAGTAACCAAAATTACATATCTGCTTTTAAATATCATATCTATTATTTTATATGTATGAGTGTATTGCTTGCATGTGCGTAAGTGCACCTGTGTTGTGCAATGTCCATGGAGGTCAGAAGAGGGTGTTAGATCCCCTAAAATTGTAGTTACAGAGATTGCTAACTACCATGTGGGTGCTGAGAATTGAACCTGGGTCCTCTGGAAGACCAGCGAGTGCTCTTAACCACCTAGCCAGCTCTCCAGCCCCACATTTTTGTTTAAAAAATTAAGTATTTTACTTGATTTTTTGTAATTATGTGCAAATGTGTGTGAGACCATGTAGGGGTATGTGCATATAAGTGCAGTGCCATAGAGGCTAGAATAGGGATTGGATCCCCTGGAGTTGGAAATATGGGGGTTTGTGAGTCCCTCTGCTTGGGAGCTGGGAACCAAAATCGTGTTCTCTGCAACAGCACTAAGCAATATTTACTGCTGAGCCATCTCTCCAGCCCCTTGAGATACATTTAATGAGTATTTTTTGAACAATCTATTTGAATACTAATTCTCTAATAAAATAAGAGATGAATGATGCTGAATATATATACAGAAACGGTAATTACCTAAACACATTCATAAGTTGGTTAACTTGATCTTTGTGAGTTCAAGGCCTGCCTGGTCTACAGAGTGAGTTCCAGGACAGCTAGGGCTACAGGGAGACCCTGTCTCGAAAAGACCAAAAAAAAACAAGTATTATGGAATGAAACTTAGCTGAAAACATTGGGCCCTACTCTTCATGCTATCTGAGGGATCTATTTTCCTCAGGGGACTGAAAAAAGGGGAACTGATAACAATATACATCATTAGAAAGTTTGTGGAAAATTTTAGGTTTAACAGGCTATGGTCTCAGCAGTAGAGTTATTTTGTGCTAAAAGTTTGCCCTTGGGCTCTATTCCCAAGCATTATATTATTAAGAATATGATATACTATAGTATATAATATTATATGATTTTTTTTTAATTCCTATGTAATAAGATTAGGACAGGTCTATGACTCTAAAAGATTTGAAAATCATTGATTTAACTGGAAAAAGTCCAAACATACAAATATGGTCATATAAGTCAATGGCAGCATGAACTAATTGAAAATGGAGGTTGAGAATTGACAGTTTGTGTTCAAGTCTACTTCCATCTCTATTTTTTTTTTTTTTACTTATGTGGCTTTTGTTAATTCGTTTAAACTCTTAGCCTGTTTATGCATAAAATGGAGGGAAAATGCTTGTCCCCTATCTTTATATCCTTGTGAAAATCAAATTACACAAAGCATGTTAAGTGCTTTTTATATTATACAGTGACTTAAGAAGAAATATACTTGCTTTCATAAAGGAAAGGGGAAAAAAAACTGACTAGAAGGAAGACTCATAATGATGAGAACATGATGTTTGATCCATTCTGTGCTAAGGGTTGCCCATAAAGGATGCAGACACCTTGGTTATAGTCCTCAAAGTTTTGTACAGTGATTACACGCACTCTGAATACTTTCCATATTATAAATTATAAGGCCTTCAGACTACTGATTCTCAATGTTTCTCCATATCCCATACAGACAAATTTCAGTATTCAATTTGTGACCTCAATCTCCTTTTTCCCTCCAGAATATCATAATCTTTCCACCAATCTGCATCAAATTATTCCGTCTGGTGATGGTTTAATATCAATGATATGCTTGCCTCTACCGTTTGCTTAATCATCAACATATCTCTAATATGATCACTGCACTAACCCTATCACAGCTCCTGAAATTCAGACCACTCTTGGAATTTTGAGCTCATATCCTAGCCCTTTGACGTCTGAGGCCGAAAACAGTACCAAATTAAGAATAATTTGTAGTCACCAAGTCTAAATGCAAACCATGATTTACCAAATACATTTTGAAATGTTATAATACTGGACAACAGATACTATTTTCTATCTGTATTATATCTTAAAATGTTACAGCTCTCAAAATTTAATGTCTTTGTATTGATCAGATATGTTAGTGACTTCACTTTTGAGTGTCTGACTCAGAGTACAATTTAGACTTGTCAGTGAAGACAGAATGCACAACATTGAGGCAATTTTATGAGAGAAAATTACAGGAAACTTTTAGGGTAATTAATTTTATTTAATATTTATCTCAACATCTAAATATCACTTACTTTAATGACTTGCCTATTTAAGATTCAGAAAAGAAGATATAACAGAAAGTGAAAAAGAGAAAAAAGCAACAGAGGAAAGATGTAAAGGAGACAAAGAAAAGAGAAGAATATGAGATACAGAAGAGAGTGAAAAAAGGCCACCTCCTAATTTATTTAGCTTCATTAAATGATGTATGACTGCTGGTTTCCAAGAAAGTGAGCCAGAACTGACTAGTAGGTGTGTCCATATGCTCTGGGAACAGAATAAGCAGAAGACACCTATGTGAAATTATTTTCACAGGGTGAGTAGTCTATCCAAAAAGACCTCAGAAATCTTATCATGATAGACAGAAGTCAGTAGTCCAGACAAAATGTTAAATTTTAAAGTTTTCATGGAGGTAAATGGGATAGCGAATCCTATTGTAGGCAGCCTCAGATCAAATAGTGAGACCTCACCAATGTCAAAATTACTAAAAAGAAATCTTAGGGATGGAGAGGTCTTGATATTCATCCAGTTCAGCCTATTCTCATCAACCAAGTATAGAGAAGAAGGTGGCTCATTAAATTGCTTATATTTGGTTTGAAAATATGATAGTTTAGATCACTTTAATTTACTCTGATTATACTTTATAAGACTGAGGTACTTTTCTGGACCTAAAAACTAGCATAATTAAACAATAATCTTATATTCTTTGATCTTGAAGTCAAGATTCTCTTCATAATTTATCTTTCAACTTGAAGTCCAGTTACAGAGAATAAGAAAATATCTCCCATGAATTATAAATACTGTCTAATCTAGCAACTGCTATATTTTATAGACCCCAAGACATCTGTTTCCTTTCTACTCTAAAGAAAAGTCAATGTGGTCCTTTAGATATCGCCTTACTCAGACCAAGAGCTGTATATGCTACTAGATGAAATGCTTTTAATTTAAGATTACAAATTATTAATTTTAAACACACAGTGAATATAGCCAATCAGATTAGACATGCTCTTCAATTTGGAACTGCTCCCCAAATAGAGTAATACATTTTGGACAAGGTTACACTAGGACCCAAGATTTTTTAATAGACCCAAAATACATAGAAATAAATAAGATGCCAATTATCTCACCCAAGTCTTGACCATGGGCTCTTTTATTTCCTTGTACATATAGGAGAGAAAAGCCTTCATAGATATGGACTGTTCCCTGTGGGCACTGTGGTGCGTCTGTTGTCTGGCTGTGGCGTGTGATGAGGAATCCATGGGCAGCAGAGGTGGATCCAGGGGGACCTGGAGGCCCTTGCAATCCATCTGGTCCTGGGGGACCATCCAAACCACGGATACCTATTTCCATGAAATTATTAGTGTACAAGATAAGTAAGGTCTGAGCCACCATTGTGGTTACTGATAAAACATAGTGACCTCACTTGATTAGTTAATTTTTTTCAATATTTATAGAATGTCTAGAAAAGTACTGTAAGATATAATGGAAAGTGAGACAAATGAGATACAGTCGTTGATCTTAAAGAAATTTAAAAACATTTATTTCCTCCTGGCATTGGCTGAAGACAGGCACTAAAATTTACGTGAAAAGAACTTCAGGTGGGACGAAGTAATGCCTATGGGGAGCCTGTAGGTTACCTATTCTCTTGCTATAGGAGTTTGAACCTAACGACCAAATTTCAACCAGCTGTTCTGTTCATTAACAGAAAAGGAAAGATATGATTCCCATAGCTCTGCCAGCTTCAGTGCTGAAAAACACTTTCCTTTTCCTACATCTGGAAAATTGTTCTGAACGATATCTTGCTTAGAAAATAGGCAACACCATATATATATATATATATATGTATATATATGTATATATATGTATATATATGTATATATATATATGTGTATATATATATATATATATGTGTATATATGTGGTGGCGCCTCCATACATGCAGGCAATATATATATATAGTGCCTGCATGTATGGAGGTGCCCCCATGTGCGCAATGCTCACAGAGGTCAGAAGAAGGCATTGGATCCCCTCGAACTGACGTTGTGGACAGTTGTTAGTTGACATGTGCATGCGGGAAACTGAATCTGGGTCTTCTGCAACAGTAGCCCATGCTTTTAATCCCTGAACCATCTCTCTAGTCCCCAGGCAACACATTCTTCAGAAACTTTCAAAATGACTGTCCTTTTAATATATACCACTGGCTCCCCTTCTGATGAAACCATTTAAAAGTTCTCCTTATATACAGGTCTCTGTGTGTTGACTTTCACTTTTAGGAAATGTCACAGCAGTGTCTGTGATGAAGATGACACCGTGTCTTTGTGAGTTCAAAGCCAGCCTGGTCTACAGAGTGAGTTCCAGGACAGCTGGGGCTACGGGGAGACCCTGTCTCGAAAAGGCCAAAAAGATAGCCTAGAGGTTGAGAGCACCGAATGCTCTTGCAGAGGACCAGGGTTGGATCTCCAGCACCCACATGGCAGCTGAGAACCGTCCGTAACTCTGATTCCAGGAGAATTCCAGTTCCAGGGGAATCCGACACCCTCTTCTGACCTCTGCAGCATTGCACGACACAGGTGTACAGACCTACATGCAGACAGTACATTCATACACATAAATTATATAAATAAAATTAAAAAAAAGAAATGCAAACTTATGGAACTGGAAGAATGTTGCCACTATGAAGACCTATATGCATCATCACCTTTCCTTGTTGACACAGATATATTTTGTTGATAGAAATTCTTTTTTATATCACTTAGAGCTTTATATATCTTATCTAGAGTTACTAACATTTGAAAAATCTATTGAGTTTATTACCTTCTATTTTTATTTTACAAATCATACATTAGTATATTTTTATTACGAGCTGAATCAAATTCTTTTTGCAAGCAGGTTCACTTCAGATAGGAATTTAAGAAGCTGGGTCTCAGCCCTCAGGAGACTGAGGAAAGAGAACTGCCATCAATTTGAAGCCAGGATAGGCTATACAGTGAGAACCTGACTCAAGAAACAAAACAAAATAATCAGTATATTTAGTATATACCAAAATAAATGTTATCAAGAGCATCCATCAATGATTGACTTCTAAAATGTACATATCAATATATTATCTCATCATAAGATGTCCCTATGACATCTAAGGTGATCACTTAAACTTCTCATCAACATTTACAGAGGAAATTTCATTATATAATATTTCTAAATGAGGAAGGATTTAAAATAGTCCTAGATAGTCAAGTACCTTAAATCACCACACTGAAAATTATCTGAATAAAGCTAGGGATGTGTCTTAATGTTATTTTGTTTGTCCACCATACTCAAACCCTGGCTTTAAGCCCCAGCTGGAATAAATAAAATAAAAACAGTTGAATAAGTACCCACTGTGAATACCTGAGGGAATATTAGGGCTTTCTGGTGCTTTATGCACAAAGAAAAGCACTATTTCTATACTTGTTTGCTATTGCAAATCTCCTTGGATATGTCTTCTTATTTTTCATCAACTTCAGACTCTCCAAATTGTTGTTCTCTTTCCAGAAGTTATCATAGCTCCAAGCACAGCTCCACATCCAGATGCCTCATAAACTTACACATTTCTATTGCCACATTGTCATCTTACCTGGCTGGCCTGGTAGACCTGGGTCTCCTTTGCGCCCTCCTGCACCATCAAACCCAGGGAGTCCATTGCGACCTGGATCTCCTGGAGGGCCAATTGGGCCTATGGGAAAAGAAATGTGGGTAGATTAAGTCTACGTGGAGACAGAGCTAGGAGACGAAGTTTATATAATTTGTAGGTTTAGTCTTTTCATTATGTCCCATGGGTCCTGCATATTCCATTCTTTTTTTTAATTTTTCATATTCTTTGTTTGATTTGTTCAATTCATCAAAGCTTCCTGATTAAAAAAGTCTTGGTCCAGATTGATTCACAGCAGAATTTTACCAGACCTTCAAAGAAGATCTACAACTAATATTGCTCAAAGTATTCAAAAAGACAGAAACAGAGAGAGAACTCCCAAACTCCTTCTATGAAGCTAGTATTAAATATACCCAAACCAGGTAAAGATACAACATAAAAAGAAAACTACAAGCCAATATCCCTCATGAACATATATGCAAAAAGTCCTGCTGAAATATGTGCAACCTGTATACAGACATACATCGAAAAAATCATAGACCATCATCACATGTGTTTTACTCCAGAGGTGCACAGAGATGTTCAATATACTTAAGTTAATAAATGTAATAAATCATATAAAGGGACTTAAAGACAAGAATATCTGATCATCTCAATATATGCAAAATGGCCTTTGAAAAGAATCTAAAGTGTCTTCAGGATAAAAGTCCTAAATGGAACTGGACTGGAGAGAACAACCTTCAACATAATTAAGGCTATATATTGCAAACTCACAGCCAATATGATTGTAAATGGAGAAAAATTTGAAGTATTCGCATTAAATTCAAGAGTGAAATAGGGATGTGCACTATCCCCAAACCTTTTCAAAATAGTTCTTGAAACCCTAAGTAGAGCAATTAAACAAGAGAAGGAAATTAAAGTGGTACTAATTCAAAAGAAGTCAATATTTATCTCTGTCTGCAGATGAAATTATATTATACAAATAAATCCCAAAAATTCCACCAGAAAACTTATAGAAATATTCAACTCTTTCAGCAAATTGACAGGAGAAAAAATAATGTACAAAAATCACTAGCCTTTTAAGACACTAATAATAAGCAGAGAAGAAATTATTTGTACACTCCCATTCACAGTAGCCTCAAAATAAACAAAATATCTAGGTGTAAATCTAACCAAAGATGTCTACTAAATCTTTGAAGAAAGAGAGTGAAGAAGACACGAGAAGACAGACCTACCATGCCCATGGATTGGTAGAATTAATACTGTGAAAATAACCATCATACAAAAAGCATTTTAGTAGTTCCAAAAGCAAAAAGTCAGTGCAATCCCAATCAAAATTTTCATGGCATTTTTCACAGAAATGGAAAAAGAATCACCCTAAATTCACATGAAATCACAAAATACCCCAGACAGCCAACAATCCTGAGTGAAAAGAGCAATGCTGGAGGTATTTCCATACCAGATTTCAAACTCTATTACAGAGCCATAGACATAAAAATAGCAGGGTAGGCAGGTGGTTCTCTGTGAGTTCAAGGCCAGCCTGGTCTATATAGCGAGCACCGGGACAGCTGGGACCAAAGGGAGACCCTGTCTCAGAAAGGCAAAAACAAAATAGCATGGTGTTGGCACCCAAACTGCCATGTTGAGTAATTAAGCAAAAGAGAAAACCCAAACATGAGTGTATGTGAGTGTATGTAATCACAGTCACCTGATAGTTGATGAAGATGCCAAGAATACACATGGAATGAAAGCCAACCTCTTCAATAAATGGTGTTGGAAAACTGGATCTTCACATACAGAAGAATGAAATTAGACCCATATCTACCACCCTGCATAAAAATAAACTCCAAACAGATCAAAGAGCTTAATTTAAAACCTAAAACAGTCAAATGGAAGAAGACCCATGGAGTAATCTTCAAGATACAGATGTAGGAAAGGACTTTCTAAATCAGACTTTGTTTACGCAGGAATTAAAGTCAACAACTGACAAATAGGACCTCACTAAACTAAAAAGCTTCTTCACAGCTAAGGAAATAACCAATGGAGTGAAGAGGAAGCCCAAAGAGGGGGAAAGAATCTTTGCCAGTTACATATCTGATAGTTTAATTTCCAGAGCATACAAAGAACTCAAAAAAATAATATAATGCACAATGGAAATTGCAAAAAGTCAATAAAATATATATTTTTAAATTTTATTTATTTTTGTATGTGTATGAGTGTACTGTCTGCATGTAGGTTTGTGCACCCATGTCGTGCAATGCTGCGGAGGTCAGAAGAGGGTGTCGGATTCCCCTGGAACTGGAGTTCTCCTGGAATTGGAGTTTCAGACGGTTCTCAGCCACCATGTGGGTGCTGGGGATCGAACCCGGGTCCTCTGTAAGAGCGGTCGGCGCTCTTAACCGCTAGGCCATCTCTCCAGCCCCAATAAAATATTTTTTTAAATGGGCTACAATTTGTACTGAAAGTAGTCAAAAGGAACTAAACGTGGTTAAGAAATACCTTCAATCTGTTCAATATCCTTAGGAATTAGAAACTGCACATTATAAAACTTACCTCAAACTTCATTTTACTAGTTAGCATGGTTAAGATCAGAAAAAATTCCTCTCACTACAGGCGATAGATGTGTGTATGTGTATCTAGATTATATAACATATATATATCTATAATATATATATATCAATTATATGCCAAATAACGTCTGGAAGGATGAACAGACACAAACAACAAACACAAAGAATGGAGGAAAAAGCATGTGAAATAGTGAAGTTCTCAACCAAGCCTGTTTGGAAAAAAAAAAAAAAAAAAAAAACCTCTGGAAAGACTTGGAAAAAGATGCAAGACATGTATGGCAGAGTGCAGGAACCCAGGTGGGGTGGGGGGGCATGGAAAGGGAAGTGACTCTAAATTCGATTGAGAAATGATATATGATGTATGGAAATAGTTTAATAACAATAATAATTTTTTTTAAAAAAAGAAAGAAGGGGCTGGAGAGATGGCTCAGCGGTTAAGAGCACCAACTGCTCTTGCAGAGGACACGGGTTTCATCCCCACCACCCACATTGTGGCTAAGAACCGTCTTTAACTCCAGTTCCAGGGGAATCTGACGCCCTCTTCTCACCTCCACGGCATTGCACTACGCGGGTGTGCCAACCTACATGCAGACACATAAAATAAATAAAATTTAAAAATTAAAAAAAAAAGAGAGAAAAAGAAAACAAATGACAAAAAATGCTGTGGAGAATATGGGGTTGGGGAAAGGAGAACCTGCACTCACAGCTGCTAGTATTGCAAACTGGTGCCACCACTATTGAAATCAGTGTGGAGAACTCTTAAGAAACTATAATTAGATCTAACATATGATCCAGCTATACCATTCCTTGGCATATACCCAAGGGAATAAATATCCTCCTACAGAGAATACTTGTTCAGTCATGTTTGCTGCTGCTCTTTTCACAACAGCTAAGAAATTGAAACAACCACAATTTCTGTCAACTGATCAATGGATAATGTATAAGTGACTGTGAAGTGTCCAGACCTAAGTGACAAATCTATGATGCAAACTCTGTACATAAGCCTCAAGGAACATCATGGAATATTGGCTAGAAAGACTGTAAAAGCTAGAGGAACAAGACACATGTGGCTAATTAATGAATTCTAATAATAGGGAAGATGCACCAATGAAATCTCCATAGTATGGTAGCCTAACATGATGTGCATAGTGCCAAAAGCAGTTGACATGCCAAGGTGGATGCTGAGAAATTCACAGGATCCCACCATTAGATGAAGAGCTATAATCAGTGGATGCCAAGGGAAGGAGAATCAGTTTACTCCAAGGACCATCTCACTGAGAAGTTATATATTCCCAAATGAGTTAGCAGCCCTAAACCAAGGTACACAGGAGCACCAGTAAGTGGACTAAGTGCATATGTGTATGGATTTATTGATCTTTATATGCAACAATAATAACTAAAGAAGAGGCTAAGAAACTGAAAGGGAGTATGGGTGGACACAGGAAAAGGAAAATATATAATCAAACTTGGCTGTGGACAAAGAGTCAAATGACCATGTAAATGGTAGTTATTTGAAAAGTCAAAAGGAATTGTTGAGTATTATACTTCACTGAGAAGGGCACATTACTAGTATGTACCAGGGTCCTGTACAAAATATACAGGACTCTAAAAAAGAAAAAAGTACTAGATCTTAAATGCATTTTAACCTCATCAAGAATTTTCCCACTTACCAAGTCATTTGACTTAGGATGTCCAGAGGAGCCAAAAGAAAACTTTTTGGATCTAAAGGAAATTTGGACATGATATGTTGACATTTTCTAGAAAAGGGAAATAAGATATGTGGTACTCTGGTATCCTATTCATTTTCAAGACACACATACTCAGAGATAAATTATGACATGTGAAAAAAGACTAATTATTCTGAAATACAAAGGTAAACCTATACATTTATTCTAAAATACCTGGTAAACCTTGAGGGCCTGGAAGTCCTGGTGGACCTTTCAATCCGGGTTGACCAGGGATCCCTGGAGGGCCAGCATCTCCTTTGATTATTATACTCTGTCCTGAAGGGCCAGGCAATCCAGGAGGACCTAAGAAGAAAAATACACAAATACGGAGACAGAGAAGGTAAATGTTGGAAGAAACACCAAAATAGTCTCAAGTCATTATGTATTTGTATAAGAAAACCAAGTTATAAGTATTTAATTACTGCCATATCCAACATTTCTCAATATTTAGGAAAACCATGATTATTTCATATATAAGATTAAAAACTAAATATATATCTTGGGCCAATGGAAAATGCCATGAATATCATCATCTTTACTTTCAAACCTCAAGCATTATTCAATTATTAGAAAGTTTAATCCATAGTAGTCCAAAAACCTACTGAAAATTTCTACATATACTATCTCTTCATGAGTCCATGTGTATAGCTCAAGGCTACATAGCAACAAACAGCACCAGACTGGAGAAACCTCCCTATGAGTTGTTGGCCAGTATAGTCCAAAAGACTCCCAAAATTACACAGGCTATTGCCACAGCCCTTGATTGCTTCCCAGAACCTGAAAGTGAGATATTAGTGAAGATAGGGCATGCTTTGGACATAGGATTTGGAGCAATGGAGCTGAAACTGACTGGTGAGCTATCTCCTCTGAAGGCTAGTCTTCATAGTTTTGAAGAGCACTACCCAAGCTCCTAAGTAAGAACATGAATTGATGGTCCAACCCCAGCTTTAAGGTCTAATAAACAAAGCAATGACCTACACAAGAAATGACATTACTGCAGCAGTGACACTTTTATCTTGGGGGGTAATCAACAGGCACCTAATTGGTCTTAAAGCCCACTCAATGGAAGGAAACTCATGTGTGGTACAGTAAACATCCAAATACACATGGCTGGGTAGATCTTAGAAAATCCCCAAGGCTGCCAAATCCCTAAACAAATGTTATTCCTTACTATGTTCAAAATATGTATCCTTCTATTTAAAGACACGTATCCCAGTCACCACTCACTAAAGATTAATTTGCAAAACAGAGATTATTGCAGAGTTCCACAATTGGTCACACAGAGCTTGTCTATGTAAATTGCCCAATCCTAAGTGGCATATCTACAATGCAACTTCTACACATAAGGTTCACAGAACATGCTGGAACAAGGAGTAGAGAGAATACTAACACATTTCTCAACTTTCACCAATGAAGCTTCCTCATGAAACAGAAGACCAGGAACGCAAAAGGACACAAATGGCCAAACCATAGAGAATAAGAATCTGCAGTTGGTCCTTGAACGGAACTCTTCTACTAAAATCTACCCACCCAGGGCTCAGGGACACTATAGAAGAGGGGGCAGAAATAGAGTCCTGCAGGCTCCTTGGACCTTGCTCATATGAACCTACAGCAATTGTGTCAGCATGCAAAAGACTTGTGCAAACTGAAGCAGACAAAAAAAAAAAAAAAAAAAAACAGCATAAAATGGTGGAAATGGGCAGCAGACCCAATCCTGGATAAATGAAGATTTGGGCAGCTGATTATTACTGGTGTGAGAAAAAGCTGATTCTTCTTAAAAGCAAGCCGATCTAGAAGGCTACGTAGACCTCAGTGGATGAACTTGCACTGTGTGGGATGTCTAGGGACATGAACTTGACAGGCCTTAACACAAACAACAGGAATGCATGCAATCCAATGAGAGGGTGCACTATGAGATGGCTGCTCAAGTGAAACGGGGATAAAGATGATTAAGATGTTCTGTATGAAATACACAAAATTCAATAAAATTACAAAAAATTTTAAAAAATTATAGTCCATTATAAGGTTATTAACATTGATGCCAGAGGAAGGTAAATCTATTCTGATAAATCTGCTCTGTTTTGACATTATTTGCAGTTCTCTGTTGTGCTTGCAAAGAGGGTCTGCAGAGTGAGTTACAGGCCAGATGGGGCTACAGGGAGACCCTGTCTCGAAAAGACCCCCCAAAAAAGATACTTGCTAAAGTAAAAGAAATCAGCATATACTTTCCTTTAATATCTATAATAAAACTTTATAGCTTGTTGGCATAAATCCCCTTATTCAATGTTTAAATTTGATACAATGTCCATATACAAATTGTTTTAAATAATCTTTCAGTAAAAAAAAAAAAAATATAATATCTTATTTTTAACAAATATTTACTGAAAACCTAGGAAAATCTCAGCTTTCTCATTGATCTTGAATCTACCTTAAATAGAAAAGGTTAGCTATCAATGGCTAAAAGGTTGCCTGACATGATTAAATATAGAATTTAAGAAATAATTGAGAATTTGATAGTCCGACTGAAAGACAAAATGGACATTTTCAAAAGTCTTGAATGTCAGTATCAGATATAACTAGCTTCAGGGATAATTCTTACCTGGGGGTCCAGTAAGTCCTGGTTCCCCATCAGGGCCAGTTGAGCCTGGAATTCCACTGGGTCCTTTCATTCCTGTAAAGATGGTATGTAAAATTCCATGACATAACACCAGGACTACCACCTTCATTCAGACAAATAAGAAAATAAGTACATTTAATGGAGCTTAATATGGCCAACACTAATTGGGATTAAGGAGATGATGATAATGATGATGATGATGATGATAATAATAATAATAATAATAATAATAATAATAAATATGAAGGTGGGATATAGGTAAGTTGTTGGGATCCCAGAAGGAGCTGAATGGAAGTAGTAGGGTAGGTATGATCAAAATATATTGTATGCATAAAATGTTTAAAGAGTAAATTAAAATGTTATTTAAAATATAAAGAGAAGGTGTAAAACATCCTTTAAAATACCTGGGAATCCTGGAACACCAGGGAGACCAGGATCTCCTTTCATTCCATTGAGACCTGGCCGTCCAGGATTACCCTGAATAAAATGAACCCATTAGTGTTAGGGAAAAAATGGGGAGGGCATGCAGAAGGAGAATGAAAAGACAAGTATTACATAGGTTTATAGCTCTGTCTTTAGACTTAAGCTTCTAGAATTCAAATTCAAAATTTGTCTCTTACTACCTCTTGTGACTTTTAAATGTTTAGCTTCTATCCACAGCTGTCTCATCTATCATATGGAGAAAATAATGGTACATCTACTTAATGGACTGGTGATGAGGATAAAATGACATAGTTCTTATTAAATGTTTAGAAAATTGATGGCACGGAGTGGGTATTTAGCCAGTGCTAGTTGTTATTAAAATTACTTCCCTTTTAGTCTAGATCTGATGTGATAAATGCTTGGATTAAAATAATATATGCAGAAATGGTAAAATTCAAGACTTTCCAGGTATGCTTGTGCACACCTTTAATCCCAGCACTTAGGAGGCAGAGGCAGGTGGATCTCTGTGAGTTCAAGTCCAGCCTGGTCTACAGAGTGAGTTCCATGCAAGCTGGGGGTATGGGGAGACCCTGTCTCAAAAAGACCAAAAAAAAAAAGACTTCACAAAAACCATACAGGTATTATTAATTAATTGAGTTTGGGATCAACAAAAAGTGTTGAAAGCACAAAAGTAGAATACAGATAAAGAGTGAAACTAAAAGAAGAATATATAATGTTGAGATGATTTAAGAAGCTACTGAACTAGTTCAGTGTAAGACAATGAAGCTTGGAATGGAGAAATGAATGGAGGAATGGAAGCTTCGAAGGAGAAAAGTCCTAAGGTGAGAATGTCTTTCTATGCAAACATATGAGAAAGTACTAAAAAAAAAAAAAAAAACCAGGGTGGGAGAGTGGAAGCAAGTTAAAATGTCACAGGATTCAGTTTCAAGTGGCTATCATATCTGTGACAAGGGGAATATCAAAATATATAATATTCATTTACTGGAAAAAAGAGAAATTGTGAGGCTATACTAATAATACATATGTGAATTAGTAGGATAGAAGGGGTAGCTCTTGCTTACAGTAGGGCCGAATGGCACACATGGAGGTAGTACCAGGTTTATAATATCGTCATTTTTCCATTAACTCAGGAGAAATTGTTCCATGCAGCAATTATTAATAGATGTCTAATTTAAGGTAGAAATTTTGATGAGGAACATTTTTTGCATGGTCATGAAATGCCTTCCTACAGTTTTCCTTATTAGTTACAAGGAGAAAAATAGGAACCATACAGAGAAGAAACCAGGCAACTTCTTGATTGGGTTATCAAAATTAAAGTCACAAATGAGTGTTTGATAGACACCGTGGTCCTCTTTATGTACTACCAGGAAGGACACAACATCAGTCATGTAGTATTCCAGCTGATGATGAACAATCTGAATTTAATTGGAAAGAAATATCAAACAAAAAGAGTATTCCATTTTTATAGTGGGGGAAGGATGCACTTTTTTTTTTATTTTTGTATGTGTATGAATGTACTGTCTGCATGCAGGTCTGTGCACCCGTGTCGTGCAATGCCGTGGAGGTCAGAAGGATGCACTTTTTAAAATGTCAAAATCATGGGGCTGGAGAGATGGCCTAGCGGTTAAGAGCGCCGACCGCTCTTACAGAGGACCCGGATTCGATCCCCAGCACCCACATGGCGGCCGATAACCGTCTGAAACTCTGATTCCAGAAGAACTCCAGTTCCAGGGGAATCCAAGAGACCCTCTTCTGACCTCCGCGGTATTGCACCACACAGGTACACAAACTTGCATGCAGACAGTACATTCATACACATACGGAAATAAATAAAATTATTAAAAAAAATAAAAAACATAAAATGTCAAAATCATGAAAGAAAACAAGGATTTAACCATTTTATATTAAAGAATATAAAAGAGATGAAATAAAATGGAACACATGATTTGGCATAGAGGAAAAAATGCTAACATGGACATTGTTATGTCAACTGCCACAAAAAGAATAGAAAGGTAGAAATAAAAGGATTTAATTCTATGTTCAGTTTTGTGAAGTTAACTGTATTCAGAGAGAGAGACAGAGACAGAGACAGAGACAGAGAGAGAGAGGAATCTTTGGGGCAAAGTCTTCAATGTAGAATGCATGGGAGAAGAATCAGGTAGGGAGTAAATAGAGAATGAGTAATGAGTGGATTAAAAGTTGAAATCTAGCCTGGTGTGGTGGTGCACGCTTTTAATCCTAGCACTTGGGAGGCGGAAGCAGGTAGATCTTTGTGAGTTCAAGGCCAGCCTGGTCTACAGAGTGAGTTCTAGGACAGCTGTGTCTACAGGGAGACCCTGTCTCACAAAGACCAAAAATAGTTTAAATCTAAGTATCTAGAAGAGTGACATGGGAGGAAAAAAAGTAAACGTATCAGAGAACATTATGGGCCACTATTTTATAGATAAAGCTTTCTATTATGAAAGCAACTTCATAGAAGACATCCCAGAGAGTATGGGCTAAGAATTTTATCAACAATCCGCTTTAATGCTTGGTGATAGCTTCGTGCTATCCATAAAGTTTATGACTCTCTGGGTCATTCAAAGCAAGGTAGAAAGTTCACAAGTCACTGAATATATTATTATTCTTTTTATAGGCAAAGACAGAAAACCAGAATGTCTGTTTTCTTCATAGATACAGAGAACAAGCATGCTGTGGAAGTGAAACTTGAGCCTGATGCTAATTTCAAAGTCAAAACTTTTCCCACTCACATAATTACTTCCCTATCTATGGACACATCCAAATACAGTGCTCTGATATACATGTTTCCTTTGCACAAATTTGCTTTTACTCTAATACAGTAAAGAATCTTTAGTGGGAAGATGAGGAAATTTGTCTTCTAGCTCCTTACTAATGCACCAATAACCCATGTGACATATGTTAAGGAAATGCTGCAGGTAAAAATTCTCATTGTGAATGCTAATTATCCACAGTCTGTTATCATCAAATATCTACACCCATTTCCTACCGGGAGTCCTGGGGGTCCTTGGTCTCCTTTCAATCCAGGCAAGCCAGGTTGCCCAGGTGGGCCTGGCTTTCCCCTTTCTCCTTTAATACCTCCATTTCCAGGGAGACCCCGGGGACCTTCTGGACCTGGTAAACCTTGATAATGCACAACAAATGACCACAATTTAGTATAACAGTCAAGGTTTTAAATAACAATCACTTCATGTTACTTTATGGGACAAAATATATAGGTGCATACTGAATAATTTCCTAAAATACACTGTGAGTTCTTTTTTTATTATTAATGCTAGTTTGTAGAAACTTTAAGTTTACCTTTTTATTTTTTTAAGAGAGTGTCATGCATAGGCCATGTTTGAACATACTACGCTATTAAAACTGTCCTTGAACTTCTGATCTGCCTGCTACCTCCAAAGTGCTAGAATTACAGTTCTGCACCAGTAAGTCCACATTATGTGATGCTGGGAACTGAGCTTGGACCTTGTTGCATTCTACGAAAATAATCTACCAACTCAACATTTCTCTAGCCCTTGCATTTTGTTTTCTATTAAACCTGATAAACCCTAACCTAAAGCAAAGACTCTAGATATAATAATGCTTGATTCTGTTATTTCTGGAAAAGGTGTTGGACTTAAACTGAAAGTAGGATCCTGTTCTCAAATTGGAGCATGCATATTTCAGAATCAACTGGGTCGCTCCTTTAGGGAGTGCCCAAGAATCTCCATTCTAACAAGTAGAGGTGAGGTCGCTAGTTGCATAACCAACACTTAAAGACTGACTGCTGGGGCTGGAGAGATGGCCCAGCGGTTAAGAGCCTCCTTACAGAGGACCCGGGTTCGATCCCAAGCACCCACATGGCGGCTGAGAACCGTCTGAGACTCCAATTCCAGGAGAACTCCAGTTCCAGGGGAATCTGACACCCTCTTCTGACCTCCGCGGCATTGCACGACACGGGTGCACAAACTTGCATGCAGACAGTACATTCATACACATACAGAAATAAATAAATGCCGGGCATGGTGGCCCATGCCTTTAATCCTAGCACTTGGGAGGCAGAGGCACGCGGATCTCTGTGAGTCTGAGGCCAGCCTGGTCTACAGAGTGAGTTCCAGAACAGCCAGAGCTCACGGGAGATCCTGTCTCAAAAAACAGACCAAAAAAAAAAAAAAAAAAAAAAAAGACTGACTGCTATAGGGTAATGAGGAATTCAAGCCATTTCTCTAACTGTGATTAGATTACTTGGGGCTGAGGATGTAGGACACACTTGACGAGGCCCTGGATTTGATTTCCAACACTACGAAAAAAGTCAAATTGCTTTATTTTTAAGAAGTTGCATTTATTCATCTTTTCTTATTATGCAATTTCTGGGGTATTGGAAACCAAATCCACAGCGTTATGTATGCTAGGCAACTGCCTAGCTACCAAGCAGCCACTTACTGTACAATTAAGACACTTAAGCACACTAACTGTAATTTCATTTTAGTGATATGTTTGATACTGGTATTATTTTAAAATGTCAGAAATTTATTACTATAATATAGTACTTTTAAAATTAATTTTAAAATATTTTCATGGGTTTTTGCTGTTTTATTTTTAACTTGAACTGTGTTTTTAACCTTCACATCTAAATAGAGATATTAAATCAAATAAGCAACCAGGTGGTCTTATCACTGTGCAAGCCGTCTGTATGTAAGGAGAAAATAAGTGCCACATGTTTGCAGAGTGCACAGTGCTGAGAGTAAATAGCCTTGTCTTAAGAAAATAATTACAAAGCCCGAGATAATGAATAGACTATAGCTAGCACTTATATCTTCTCTACTCTGGCAGTCTTAATTTTAAAAATAGATTTAAACTAAAAGTGAAAATATTTGGGCATAATTTTTAAAGGAAATATATATCCAATACAGAGAAATTTGGAATGTAGCCCTGATGTTTATATGGGGACAAAGCATCTTATGTTCCCTTTCCTAATTCTTGTGTCTCAGAATCAAAGGCTATATGAAAATAAGACAGAATAGCACAGTGATTAAAAACACCATATCCTGGAGTTACAATGCTGGGTTCAAATCCAAGCTTCATTACCGATTAGCTGCTTGCTTTTAACAAGATTATTAATCTTTTAAGCCTCTATTTTTCTATGAAATAGAAACAAGAATAGCATCAGCTTTAAAAACCTGGGTTGTTTCAAAATGAAATAGCATTTATAAATTACCTAGCTTGGTGCCTGTCAAGTAGCAAGAACCATAAAAATGGTTTTGGTAGTTATTAGTGCTATTATCTTTATTATTAGTAAATTGGAGATAAGAAAATATCTTATAAGCTCATTTTTAATATTTCAGATATTTTAAGTGATTTCATAATCTGGCAGTACTTTATCTGAAAACTGAGAAAGAGGACAAGTTCATGATAATTATTTTTACATTTAGACAACTTAATTCATATATAATGACCTTAGCCTAGCAACCAGACAACACAGAAATTCCCTTCCCAATTATAAAGAAAGATATGGTGTACTTTTTACTTTAGAAGAAAACCAAAAACCTCACATAGCTCTTAGCTAAAATACACTAGAAAAGAGTTTTATAAATAAAAAAAAAATCTGTGCTAGATAGCTTCAATTGTAAACTTGCCACAATTGGGAAGAAGGAAATTTAACTGGGGAATTTCCTCTATCAGTTGGCTTAAAATTCTGTTAGTGAGGAATTTTGCGATTGTTGAGCAATATGTGAGGGCCCAGACCACCGTGGGTGTGCCACTCACTCCTGGACTGGTTGTCCTGGGTTGTATAAGAAACAGTTTGAGCACAGGCTGGGGAAGCAAGGCAGTAAGCAGGATTCCTGCATGGTCTCTGCTTTAGTTCCTGCCTCCAGTTGCCTGGCCTGCTTAAGTGTTCTCAATAATGAAATGTAATGTGGAAGCATAAGCCAAAAAACCCCTTTCTTACCAAAATTGGTTTTACTCAGAGTTTTTGCTGAAACAATAGAAAGTAACTAGGACAATGTTAATGTGTATAATTTAGACTACAAATCAGGTAGCAAATCAGCTTATTAGGAGAAAAATTAACAATCTTTGAAAGAACCTAATGAAAATGACAAGGGAAGATTTATGAAAGAGAAAAAAATGACTCTCTGACTGTTATCTTCCTCAGGTTGAAGTTGCTAGAACACCACATCATTTGAAGAAAAACAACTCTTTTTTTTCTTCAATTAAAAGGAAATATTGGAAATTTTATATTATTTCAGATCTGGTTTTTATAGAAACCCCCAAATTGAAATTAATGATAGAAAAGGATACGGAGGACACATAAGTTTTATTAATAGTATTCAATATTTTCCTTCTTCCTTTATAGAAAATAGCCATGAATATATAGTTTAAGGCAATCCAGGGTAAAATATATGAAAAAATAAATAAAACCCATATGATTACAAATGATTCAAATGTTTGTCTGAATAAATGTCATTTAAAATTTTAATGTAGCCGGGTGTGGTGGCGCACGCCTAGCACTCGGGAGGCAGAGGCAGGCGGATCTTTGTGAGTTCAAGGCCAGCCTGGTCTACAGAGTGAGTTCCAGGACAGCCTGAGGCTCCAGGGAGACCTTGTCTCAAAAAGACAAAAAAATAAATAAATAAAATAAAATAAAATAAAATTTTAATGTAGTATTTATTCTCCTCTGGACCTGGAGCTATGGACAGTTGTTAGCTGCTGTGTGGTACTGGGAATGGTATCCAGGTCCTCTGCAAGAGTAGCCAGTGCTCTAAACTACTGAGCCATCCCTCCAGCCTAAGTAAATGTTTGTTTAAAATATAGTTTATCTATTTATTTATTATTTTTATTTTATATGTATAGGTGTTATGCATGCAATGCCCATGGAGGTCAGAAGAGGGTATCAGAATCCCTGCAACTGGAGTTAGGGATGGTTGTTAGCCACCATATGGGTGCTGGGAATTGAGCTCCGGTCTTCTGCAGGATCAATCCCTGCTCTTAACTGCTGAGCCATCTCTCCAGCCCCTAAATAAATTTCTTAATGCAATCTATAATGCAAAAGCAATTGCATATCTATCTATATATAATTTTTATTACAATCAAATCCCAGGGATCTGATATAACTTTAAACTCAATAATAAATAATTCATATTACCTTTACCAAAATTGTTGAAACCCAAGTGGGTAGTATTTTAGGATAACTTCACTCTTCAATGACTTGTGATTATAGCAAATAAAGAGCATTTCTCTTATCGCATGCATAATATATTTTTAAAAAAAAAGAGAGAGAGAAAACTGACCAGTGAAGAGTCTAACCTTGAAAACCTGGGAAGATCAGAGTTCACCAAAGCCAAAAGATCGATGTTAGGAGTATCAGATATCACACAGCACAAAACAAGATTATGAGTTAGAAGTGGTTCACATCATAGCACAAGGTAAATAATAATCCTCTTTGCCATCATTTTATATATGTACAGCATAACCAGAATGCAAATAGACCCACACAGATATATAGAGCTAAATCCTTTCAAATAGTTCTTATTCTAGACAGTAAGCTGTTGATCATTAATCAGAAAGGAAATTATACTAAAGATATTATGTTAACACTGTTACTGTTCCCTTCTAAAAGTTAGCTTCTCAAAGCAATAAAGTTGGCAAGATAGTAATATTTCACCAACAGCCTTCATTTCCTTTAATGAAAAGGTAATGGTGGATAAATATTTAAGCATATCTTTACCTCTGCTCTCCTTTAATAAAAACATGAGGTGAAATTTTATTTGTATGTTCACAGGTACCCATGGTGATAATAAGTTAACTTTAAAAACATCACTCACAAAAAGTAAAAAGAAATCATTTTGACTCAATAGAAAAATTACCATGGTACACTATAATCAATTCTATTTCCATTTGTCTTATTCGAGTATCTCTCAATGAAACCAGAGTTTAATTTTTTCATCATAACTCAGGAGACAATTTTCTATGCATTATTGACTATAATTAGTAC
>VZQC01013526.1:46999-104335 GCA_009823505.1 Rhizomys pruinosus
TATACATATATATTGCTGTTACTACAGCAATACAGCAATCATACTTTTAAAATATTTAATAATTTTTGATTTTAAAATTGTCTATTATTTGCTTGGTTTCCAAACCACATACAGCAAAATAACTCAAAACTATGAGAATACTCTGGGCATGCAATTAATTCAGTAACTTAGAATGGCTATTTAGCATAATTCAGAGTTTCAGTAAAGACATTTTATATGTATATTTAATATATATTTGCCCAATAAGAATTCTTATAAAGATATTTTATCTATATGTAACATTTTCATGGGTCAGCGACACAAGAAACATTGGACTATTACATAGCAAAACTTCTAAGACTTTAATTTCTAAAGATCTAAGTACATTTTAAAGCATTATATGCCAAGTCAATTTTATGTATTAGGCTCTCAATCCATTATTTTTCAAATTTCTTAACAAAGTTTAACTGAATAGAGAAATAACCCCAAACCCTAGTCTTATACATGAGTGGAGGTTACTAATGAGTAATCTGGTATGTTTTAAAATTAATTTCCACTTAAAGTTGCTATCCTCACCTGTTATAAAAACCATATAGACCAAGTTCCAATACCTACAGTGTGGGTAAATAGTAAGTTATTAAAATTAGATTTAAAGTAATTTGGCTATTTTTCCTTTTCAAATACATTCAAATGTCTCAGAACAAAAAAGAAATTTGCTAGCTGGAAGTCCAGTCTAGTAGAGATCAAGGCAGAAGAATTCTATGCAAGTTAGACAGAAATATAGTCAAAATTATTTCCCAGTGCATCCTAATCTTTTTATCTTGTTGATAGTTAAATCACATGTACTGACTTCATCTGCTTGATGACATCCATTTAAGAAGAATGTAAGTAGTTATTAGGGATTGATGAATATTTGAGGTAACCAAAACCAAGAAAATAGATGTAAAACACAGCTAGCTATAGCTAATGTTCTTAGAAGCAGTTTTTCTTTATTAACATAGTTTTAGCTAGAATGAAAAGGCAGATAATAAATATGAAGCTTTTGTGAAAAGAAGATAGGATGCTACTGGAAGAATACATATTTAGCTGACCACTGGGAGAAACCTAAATAAGTCACCATTAATGCCAGTCACCAACAGCATGCATGACCTTCAAAAAGTTTTGTAACCTATCCAGGTCTTAGTTTTCCTCAATGATAATGACCTTCTCTGTCAACAAAGTTTAGACAGACATCTGTGAAGCCTCACTTGCTCTAAACCTTGCACCCCATTTTGCCTGCCAAGCCTGAGCATATAAAAACCCAGTTGAATCAGTCTAGTGCTTCTCAACCTCAATAATCTCCAATCTTCATTATCTAATCAAGTTCTTCATTGCTCACTATGATATGTAAATCCTTGGTCTGCCTTTAATAAGAAACTTGTGATGTCAGTTTAGCAAGAATCTCCCTTTTTTTAATCTTTCTGAGACAGGGTCTTTCTGTAGCCCCAGCTGTCCTGGAGCTCACTCTGTAGACCAGGCTGACCTTGAACTCACAGAGATCCACCTGCCTCTGCCTCCTGGGAGCTGGGAGTAAAGGTGTGTGCCACCACGCCAGGCTGGGCTGAATCCCCTCACTTTTAATGACCCCTCTTAGTAATTTTCTACCACTAACTTTCCTTTTCTGGCTTTCAGTGATAAACTGGTCTCTGCCTGTCTCTGTTGTATTTGTAGGTGAGCTTCTCTGCTGTTTTGGATGTATTGAATAAAATGTGTCTTGTCATCTTTAAGAAATGTTTACTAGTTTCTCATATATAAATGTATTTATTTACTAAACACATGTGCACAAGTGCAAAATGTGTCTTGTCATCTTTAAGAAATGTTTACTAGTTTCTCATATATAAATGTATTTATTTACTAAATACGTCACAAGCGTGTGTGCGCACACACACATATGTTGAAATGGAATAAAAGAGTGGAGTCAATTTATCTATAGATACATAACTTCCTCCCCAAGTCTTGGGAACTTGCAAATTTTTAATTCAAGAGAAGAATAAATCCCTTGTTATTCTCAAACCTCAGACCTCAGGTTTATAATTTACCCCTTTTAATGCCTCTCTACAAACTTGAAACAGACTATCTTTGTGTTTTGTTATGTTTTTGAGACAGGGTCTCAGTATGTAGTCCTGGCTGGCCTGGAACTTGCTGGCATTGAAATCAGAGATCCACATACTTCTGCCTTCCCAGTGTCAGAATTAAAGGTATGCAAAATTATAGCCCAGTAGGACTATTTAACTTCAACAATAATAAATGCATTGAAATATATGTAGGTCTTTTCACTTCAAATTAATTATACATTTTATAATTGGGACTCAACAAATTGTCTATTGTGTACCTCTTTGTAATTGTTCTTTGTGTATGAAGAAATGTATGATGTAAGTAAATGTATGATGAAAATAAAATTGACTCTCTAATGGGTATTAGCAGTTCACAACAATACAATTTTGAAAGATGGGATGAGGTGCTGGAGATATGGCTCAGTACTTAAAAGTGTATACTGCATTTGCAGAGGACTTGAATTCAGTTCTCAGCACCCACATGATGTGGCTCACAACTGCCTGTACCTCCAGGTCAAGGGGAATCAAATGCCTCTGGCACCTATAGTCATGTGCTCATACCCACGCATAGACAAGCACGAGTACACATAATTAAAAAATAAAAATAAGATTTGAGCAATATATGACAAGTAAAACCATGAAGATGTCTGAGAAATGCAAATACACTCACACACACACATACACACACACATACACACATATTAAATTATCCACAGGAGTTGATAAGCCACATTATTACTTAAAATGCCCTTCTGAATGATAGTTCAATCTCATTTGGATTAAAGAAGGCAGAGACAAAAATGTATACTCATCTCCAAAGGAAAGATAATTTTGTTGACAAAGCTGTTTGATTACTATAGAGTTTCAATTTAAAATGACATAAAAAGTGTCTACAGAGATTAAGAACATTGGCTGCTCTGGAAGAGGAACCAGATTTGTTTCTCAGCCATCTACATAATTCTAGATCCACGGGAATCTGATGCCCTCTTCTGACCTCCATGGGCACTGCATGACACGGGTACACTTACATACAAGCAATACACTCATACCCCCAAATTTTAAAAAATCAAAACTGTTTTTAATGAGACAAAAGTATGAATTTTTAGTTGCTTAATTAAATCGTATTTCTAGTTGGATAATGGGAGCTATTCCAAGAGAAATAGTGGGCGCTACAAGTTCCTGACAAATTTGATCTAAGACATAGCATAAAAACTGAATTGGCATATATGCTGTTAAAATATACTCAAATACTCGAAAAATAATATATATATATACAAAAACTCATATATGTGTATATACACACATACATAACATATGTGCATATAAATATAACCAAAGTTTCAAATTTCATGCAGTTTCTACTTGGAGTTAAGGAGCTAACCTGGAGGACCTGGGTAGGGATGAAAGTTCACCAAGGCCCAATGTCATCATTAACAAAAAGGAAAAAATATAAAAATTGTTAGAAATATCAAGAAACTAAAGCATTATACTAAATACTTTCAAGTTAAAATTTAATTTAATAACAGAACATTCAGAAAGCTCATAGTCATGCATCTGTATATGAACCAAATTATCTCTACTTAGCAGTGCTGGTAAAATGAAAATTGTACACGTAGCATATTTTGAAAGCTGAAAAGCATTTATATAATTTTCATTACTATGAGCTCAGACTCAGAACAAGCAATTTTAAGAGAAATTTGGTTTAAAAGTTCATTTTAGATCTGTAGGTTATAAACAAGTCGAGAATGCGACCACTTCATCAGACATGCATTCTTCTGAGTACTTTTGTTATTACTTCTTTAAAACTAGTGATTTTTAAACAACCATCTATATAACTAATGCTTTCAAGCTCACATATTTTAAAGGAACATTCAACAGTGAGCTCCATTACCAGTAACAAATAACCATAATGCATATTAGAGTATAAAAAGATAATAATTTGGTTTACTTAAATTATTACATGCAAAGCAAGATAGTGGCTTCAATTATTTATATTGCAGGCAAGAGAGTTAATATAGCTGAGAATTATTTCTCTGGTTTTCTTCAATAGCAACAAAGGAAAAACAAATAATTCCCTTTAGGGGAAGTCAAGTCAGATCTCATTAAATCTGGTTTTGAAAATGATGCTCTAAATACATCATTCTATTTAATTCAGGTTTTTCAGAGCATATATTAGTAAAATCGACTCCAATCACAATTTTATTATAATAATTTAAGTACAATTCCTCATCTTAAGGTGTACTTTAAAAATAAGTTAGGAGTTTTCAAACAATGAAAAAACAATTATTTGGTTTCTTTTGATCTCAGATTTCATTTTCTTTTCAAACAAAAGCCAAATTTTGGATTACCAGAAGAAAGTTATTATCAAGTATCAAAAATCATTTCATAACCTACCATGAATGATTGAACTCAGCAACATTAACCAAGGACAAAAACAAACACTTCCAAATTAGTAAAATGAAATGGGACAGCACAGACACAAAGTGCACAGGTGAACACTGGATGCATAACTGAGCTACTGAAGTTGCGTGCACAGGAAAAACGAGGTGCAGATGTGAGGTTGGTATGAAGAGATTGAGAGTCAATTGCATCATGCTGTGATGCTGAGGATAAATTTGATTGCCTAGCTCCTAGAGATCAAGTTATTATTTTTTTATTGTGGCTGGTGACATTTGCTGATCATGTGACAGAACATAGCAACAGCTTCTGGTATGAGCCACAAGCATCAATTTGGTGATCACTAAAATGATGTCCATGATGACATGCCGAGAAGCTCACAGTAAAAAATGCAGATCTCATTTTGCTGTCAGGTTATCAGGAGAGTTTTATCTTAGTAAAAAGCCTAACAAAACCACCATTTCCTTTCCCCTTTATTCATCCAAGTTGTTTTGTTTTACTTTGACTTTAGGTAAACAGTAAATGTTGACTATATATAGTGGATTGAGCTAGGTATGAGCCAAGCTATTTTCTTATAAGAAGTTCTTTTGTTTACAAATTCTAAAATCCTATAGACTGAATAACCTGCCAGCAAAGTGAAATAAGTGGACTAGTAAACAGACCATTTCTTTACCACTCATGAACATACCTGGTCTCCCAGGAGGACCCTGTGATCCAGGGTTGCCTTTAGGTCCTTCCAAGGCTGGCCCAGGAGAACCAGGAGGACCTGGGGGACCTGGCATACCAGGGAACCCCTGAAAGCCTGGTTCACCCTTCTGACCTGAAAGGCCAGGATTTCCTGGAATGCCAGGTGATCCTGCATCACCCTTTTGACCTATAAAATAAAATGAAATTAGAGAACACACTAAATGATATTGAATAATAAGTTATAAGCTTGTCTATAAGCCTAAACTTTATAAGGGAATTCGCTAGGGTAATTTCTATTTCAAATTCGCGCAAAAACCATCCTTCCTATTAAATGCATGTATCTGTTATCAGAAGTGTTTTATTTGATAGAAATGTAGAAATAAGGGGCTGGAGAGAAGGCTCAGCGGTTAAGAGCACTGACGCTCTTGGAGAGGACCTGGGTTAGATCCCCAGCACTCACTACAATCCCTAACTCCAGTTCCAGGGGATCCAACAACCTCTTCTGACCTCCGTGAACATTTCACTATACAGGGGCATTTACCTACATGCAGACAATACACTCATATACATAAAATAAAAATCATAAAATATTTTTAAAGGGAATGTAGAAATAAGTGACAAAGAGACTTCTGTGAGTTTGAGGCCAGCCTGGTCGACATAGCAAGTTCCAGGCCAGGCAGGTCTTTGTAGTGAGATGCTGTTTCAAAAAGATAAAAATTATTCAGCTCTTGAAACAGAAACAAAATTATGAAATGCATAGGTAAATGGTTGGAACTGGAAAAAACCATCCTAAATGAGGTAACTCAGTCCCAGAAAAATAAACATTGCATGTTCTATTTCATAGCTGGATGCTAGCTTTAGCATCTTAGATATGCATGTTTCAGTTTAAAAATCTAGAGGGATGAAAATCTAATAAATGGCAATGGGTAGGGGAATATCCCTGGGATGAATGTAGAATGCAATGGTGGATTGAGGAAAAGGGTTAGATGACTAGGAAGGGTTAAATGAGGTGGAGAATGGGAGGCCTTTAGAGAACCCCTGAACATAATACAAATAAAAGAAGAAAGTGTGTATGGATGAAACTGATACAGCATGATGCTTTGGTGTACAATTTTACATTAAGATCAATATAGATGTGATATTGCCTGTACCTCAAAAGCCTCAAAGAAAGAACTGTGTAATTTTGTTCAGAACTGTGGAATTTTTAACCACAAAGAAATTATACATCTTTAACGATTTAGACATGTTCAGCAGTTTTAAGTTTTAAACAATGTATGTATGAAACATCATGTGACCCTATAAATATGTACAACTTTATATTTGTATATGTCACCCAAAATAAATTAAAATAAAAAAGAAAAAGCCATATGGATAACTACTCGAATATAACCTACTTAAAGTATATAAATATGGAATACAAAAAGATTAAAAGGCGTTACTTTACAAAAGGGGGACATTGCCCCTAGTAGACACCATAGGCTTACAAAGTAATAACCCAATACCAGGAATGGACTCCCTCTTTTGAAATGGTTGACCGGGGGTCCCATAGACCCTCAAACAACACTGGCCACTGTCCTTACTCTTGGTTACCACCAGAAATTCATGGAAGACCCTATTACTGAAGACAGTTCATACATGAACTCTAGAACAAACAAGGAGAAAGCAAGCTGGAACTGACTTTAAAGCCCTTTGTTTACTGCCCACCTTTCATAGTGCTAGAAGGTGCTATGAAAGCTACATGAAGCAAATTTAGCAAAAACCTTACCCAGCTATTAATCCTGTGAGTTAGAGCAACAACTGGTCTGGAAGATATGCTTACTTGTGCAATAGTGGTACTAATACAATAGGAATAACCAACTACATTCTAATAGAATTTAAGGTCCACTTCACAGGATAGAGCCCATACTTGATGTGAGGCCTAGGAGCCTGAGGCTAGATACCCACAGGCTGTGAGAGAAAGCCTAATACAACTATGTGCTAAATAGATATAGTAGTAAATTGATTTCTAATTACTTATTGCTATATCCATAGATTAATGCATCTCCCAACTCTTACCAAATAAGTTTCCTTATGCAGTAGACTGTGGTTAACATAGAAACACATAACTGACCAATGCAGAGAACAAGAAGCTGCAGAGTGCCTATCCCTGATTGGGATACCTATTTCAAAGTTCTGTCTCCCAAACTTTAGGGAACATTGTGAAAAAGAAAGCAGAAAGATTTTAAGAGCAAGAGGAGGTAGATGACCACAAGCAAACAGAGTTTTTCAGATAGTTGGGCAGTTTGCATGTAAACCCCCAGCAATGCTGACATCATGGACAAGTCTCACGTGAACTCAAGCCAGACAAAATCCCACAAAGTCTTGGGTAAGAAACCCTATCCTCTAATATAGCTTGAAGTCTGGTAGAGCAATCATCCCTGTATTGCATTTTTCACACAGGGTTGCTTTAGCTATTCAGGGTCTTTTTTTCCCTATGAATTTCAGGATTTTTTTCAAAGTCTGTGAAGAAACTCATGGGGATTTTGATTGGGATTGTGTTGAATCCGTATATCAATTTGGGTAAAATGGACATTTTTACTATATTAATTTTTCCAATCTATGAGCTTGGGAGGTCTTTCCATCTTTTGATTTCATTTTCAATCTCCTTCAGGGGTTTAAATTTTTTGTTGTAGAGATCTTTGGCATCTTTGATTAGGTTTGTTCCCAGGTTTTGTTTTTTTTTTTGAGGCTATTCTGAGTGGGAAGGTCTTCTTATATTCCTTCTCCATCATGCCTAGCTCAGAATGAGTCTTTAAGGAACATTTTTGTTATTGGTACATATTTCTACAGAATTTCCTTATATTACTTTGATATTGCTTTCAAGGGCAAGAAAAGAGTGGTTTTCTGGATAAGTGAAATTTCATAATGTAGTGAATCTATTTCTTTCCACAATTTTGCCAGTTTCTGCACCATTTGTGACATTAATAAAGATACATTATTTTCAAATATCCCATAAGGATATTTGAAAATTATATATCATAATACTTTATATTAAGCAGGAATAAGAACCACTCTAAGGGTTTTTTCAACTTACAAATACGTTGTATAATAATAAATTGTAGAGTTGGAAAAATAAATGTACTGAGGAATATTTTCATTTTGGGGGTGGATTTAGGATGCTTTTATTAAAGTTTACCAGAAAGTCCTGGGAGTCCAGGAGGTCCTGGGATTCCAAATCCTGGTTGTCCTGTTAAAATACAAAACATAAAGAACTGTAATGATGACAAATTATGTCAAGATCATTGAGATTTTTGTTGTTATAATATATACCATATCAAACGTGTTTTTGATTTCTTTCTTTTCCTTCACTTCCTATGTCCCCTTCCCTCTACCACCCTCACTACCTTCTTCCTTCACTACTTTTCTATTCCTTCCTTTCCGGGCTGGGGACAGATCTCAGGTCTTGGATATACTAGAAACATTGATTATCTCTGAGTTATACTTCCAGCCCCAGAATATTGACTACTAACAGAACAACTCTAATATAAAAAACTATATGCATATGCATTCTACATATGCTATCCAATGTATTTGTGTATTTAAATGAAAATACATATACAGTTTTGACAGGGAAATAGAACTTTGAAAAATCTGACCCAATTCTTATTATGAAAAGTTGTCCAAGACTTAGAAATCTTTTGTGAAAAGCAACTTTGTCCAACAAACATGATGTATTTGTATCAGCATTCAGAGGAAAAAATTTAATGATAAAAATAAGACATCATTTCATCATAGATATAAAAAGACAAGCTAAGCAGATCAGGAAGAAATTAGGAAAAGTGCAAAAAATATAGCACCTGGTTCTCCCTTCTGCCCTGCTGGTCCAGGAATGCCATCTTGACCCGGTTTGCCTTTTTCACCTGGAGGTCCTGGTGGCCCAGGACGACCTCCCCCACCTGTAGAACATCACAACAGGTTATACCTATGTTTTCAAATTCCTTTTATTTCCTTCCCCTTTTTTACCCATTCAAGCTTTGAATAGTTCTATTCAAAAGAAACAACATACTTCTGAGGCATTCGTTGAAATATTATGAAACAAAGAATAAACAAAGAAAGGTGATAACAACAATAATGAACAATCTAATCTTTCAATATCCAAACTTTTCAGTTTATCATTTTAACATAACAGTAGACTATTCAAGGGTAAGCTGTGAGGAGCAATGAGGTGCTTTGGAGATGTGAGACAAGAAAAATGGCTTACTTTAGAAGGCAATAAAGAAAAGTATTGCTAAAACATGCTATTCATGGAAAGAATTACTCTCCCTGGAAGGCCCAGTAGAGATGAGTTGGGTAAGATTTTACTAAAAGCTTTCACTTCATGCCAAATGTGCAGTAATGAGTGAATGATCACCATGTTTCTTTGTCCTGAAAAAGCTCACAGCAAAAAGAGATGTGACCTTTCCAGACTGAATGTGATAAGCCTTCGTTTTCCAGAACAACAACGTCTTATTTTTCATACTTACCTACAGGGCCAGGTTCTCCAGGAACACCGGGGTTACCAGGAGGACCTTTAATACCTTTTGGTCCAGGAAGGCCTGGGGTTCCTAGAATAAAGAGCTCAATTTAAAATTAAAAAACCCACATTGCTTTTAGAGCTATAATTGGGGCTTAAATTTAGAATGATAGCATCAAAATGGTGAAGACCATTTTGGGAACCTAAAAGATGTTGATGATTGCCAGATCATTTAAGTTTTAAAATTATTTATACAGAAGTTGATATCATGTATTTATAAACATAAAGATTATCACCACCAATTTATATTGGTAAATATTTTAGGATTCCATGCCATAGTTGATTTTTAATCCAGTTATCTGTTATTGCATATGATACTGTCAGATCTTAGCTATAATCAATAAAGTGGCTATGGGCAGTTTTGCTTAGCTTTTTTGTCAATAGCGAAGTATGGGATTTCTGCACTAAAGAGTAAGATGCATTGTATGTTTTATGAAAAAGTACTGCCAAGCTATATTAGACTTACAACAGCAAGGTATGGGAAAGCTAATTTTTCTAGGTCTTTGCACAGAATATGTGGTAGTATCAATTATTTTCACAACTGTCATTTGGCAGGTATGAGGTTTTAATGTGTTTACTGTGATGGCTTATAACACTGATTATCTCTTCATATGCTTATTGGCCATCTGTATATTTTATTTTCTGAAATGTGAAAACTGGAATATCTTTTTATTACTGAATTACAGATGATATTTATATATACCAGATTTGAGTTCTTGTCTGATATGCAAATATTTTCTAATCTGTATATTTCCTTTTTATTTTCCTAATGGTCTGTTTGGATAAAGTATTACATTTTGATTGACTTTTCTATTCTAAGAAAACTTCATTGAAAAGCCTATACTTTCCTTACTGATTTTTTGGTACATTTATCCATGTCATTTTTATTATATATCTTTTTCTATCCTCTACACTCTGTTATATTGATCTACTTATTAATCCTTATGGAAATACAATACCACCTTAATCACTGCACACCTTGAAACCATGTTCTGAAAGCCCTCAAACTAAGGTTTTCATTTTAAATATTACTTTGGATGTTCTATGTCCTTTCCATTTTAGAATCAGAGTCTTAACTTTGGTTTTACAAAAATCTCTTGAGATATGAGCTGAAATCATTTCAAATTAATGGGCTCCTTTGGTAAGAACTGATGTCTAAAAATTATTTTTCTATTTCATGAGGTGTATATATATATATATTTATATATTATATATATATTATTCAGTTGTTTCAATATTTAAATTTTTCTCATAGGCGTTTCTATTGCTTTCAATGAACACCCTCTACAAATATTTGTTAAATTTACTCCAAAATTATATTAGTATACTACAGCCTCTTTTGCACAATGATTATAACTAAAATTATACAGAATATGAAAAGCCCTTCAAGGAATTTAAAATTTAACACTAGCATGTGTATTTATGAAGAGAGTGAGACCCTGAAATCTAACCATAAGATTCAGCACATTTGTCCTCTACTTCTTGGCAGAAAATTAGTTCAAATTCATTTACTTAAAACAATGTTGTAAGTCAAGTTTTAAATGTGTATGAGTATTATGCCTGTATGCCATGTAAGTGCACCTGTGTGGACAATGCCCATGGAGGTCAGAATGGGGCTGGGATCCCCTGAAACTGGAGTTACAGATAGTTGTTAGCCACCATGTTGGTTCTAGGAATCAAACCCAGGTCTTCTGAAAGAACAGCCAGAGCTCTTAACCAATTAATCATCTCGCCAGACCCTTAAATCAATTTTTTTCAAAACAATTTTTCAAACAATGACAATTCTATAGGTAATAGTCCAGGTACAGTTCAGGTGAGCTTTCTGTCTAGTACATTGTCAGTACTGAATCAAGGTATTTGTTTGGCTAGGTTTTTAGTTGGAAACTCTGGAGAAAGATGCACTTACAGCCTTACTAAAGTCCTGGCCAAATTCAGCTTTGGGGGATTATAAGACTGAGGCTCCTATTTTTTTGGAGGCTGTTTGTTGGGGAACATCATCAGTCTTGCAGGCTGCTCACATTTCTACCCCATGTACCTTCCCTTTTGAGTAACAGGAATCCTTCCTTATGTAGAATCTCTCATGCTTTGAATCTCTCTGACTTTCACTTCTAATACTAATTGGAGAAAATATTCTCCTTTTAAAATGGCTATGTGATTAGACTAGTCCCACAAAAAAATAAACCTTAAGATAAACCAGTTTGACAGCTTAATATCTTCAAAAATCTTTTCACAGCAGTAACTAGATAACTCTTCAAATGATTAAGTAAGAACCATGAATTCTGGTGGAGAGCATCTTACAAATTTTCCATATAACTCAATAACAAATGGAAGTGCAATAAAAAATTTCTACTGAATGATAGCTAAGAGATTTTTCTGGCAGTAGATTTTAATAAAAGAAATATTACATAAAATTTTTCAAAGAAAGTAGACTCAGAAGGGCCACAGATTAAAAGGAAAGCCTACATGCCATGCCTAGGACATATATTTAAGACTAAGAGTAGTGGAAATATCCCAGCTGTAACAAAGTCTAAAGCTCCATCAATGTAGGATCAACTTGATTCTCAGGTAATTGATCTTCCTGCTAGAACAATAGTCAATATTTTTCACAAACATTTAACAGATTTTGGAATCTCTAAATCATAGCATTTACAGTATCCAATGCATAATAAAATGCCACATATGAAGAACCCGGAAAATGTGAATTGAATTCAACAGCAAAAAACAAACAATAGAGCTAGACTTCTGGATATTTAGACAGTCAAAATAAGCAGAAAAATATTTTTTGATCATTTTAAGACAGGGTCTTTCTGTAGCCCCAGCTGTCCTGGAACTCACTCTGTAGACCAGGCTGGCCTTGAACTCACAAAGATCCACCTGCCTCTGCCTCCCAAGTGCTAGGATTAAAGGTGTGTGCCACCACGCCTGGCTCAGAAAACATATTTTAAAGTTAACTAAATATGGCAAAGAGCTACAGCTATGGAGACAGCATATATATGTGTTGCTCTGAGTTCATTGCCAGAACAAAAAAATTAACAAGAAAAAAATATCAAGGGACAAAAATGTACATAATAGGTTTGAATAAAATGGGTAATTTCTGGAGAAATAAGGTAGTTCTTTTAAAAAAAGAAAATAATCAAATTCTTATGGAGAATAACAGCACAAATAATAAATCATAAAAAGAAAGGATCAGTAAACCTGAAGGTAGTAAGTAATAGCCATCTAATTTAAAATTAAAAAAAGAGAAAAACTACAGGAAATAAAGCTTATCCAGGGTTGGCAAGATGGCTCATTAATGTAAAGTGCTTGCCCCTAAACCTTACAACCTGAGCTTGATCTTCAAAATTGACAGAGTGGAAATAAAGACCAAAGTACTTCAAGTTGTCTGTTGACCTCCACATGCAGGCTCTAACTTATTCATTCATTCATAGAAACACACACACAGAAATAAATAAGTAAATAAATACGTACATACATACATGCTTAAATACATAACCAAATTCCCCATGGTCAGTGTGATAATACTGAATAATTTATTATACCTTACCTATAACTGAACTTCTAAAAAGAGAGAACAAATTGTGAAACAACTACATGAAAAAGAAATAGCAGGAATTTCCTAACGTTCTTCAAAAGTAAAAATCTTACAGATCTAGGAGTCTTAGTGGTTAAACATAAAATAAATATAATGACAACTCATTACAGGAAAATCAAACTATTAAAAATTAATGACAGGTCATAGAGAGATGATTCAGCAGTTATGAGAGCATACTGCTCGTCCAGAGGACCAAACTTTGGTACCTAGCACTCATGTCAGGTGGCTCACAACCACCTGTAATTCCAACTACAAGGGATTGGACATCCTCTTCTGGCATCTGCAGGCACCTGCACAAACTCACGCACAGACATACACACATACAGATAATTGAAAAATAAAATAATAAATCTTTAAAAAAACATCAGCGAGAAAAATATATTAAATGTATTCCTCGGAAAGAAAGCAATAATATAATGGAAAAAATTTTAAATGATAAATTAGTATCAGGAAAAAAATACAAATCAAAAGACAGTGGAAGCTAGATGTGGTGGTGCACACCTTTCATCCCAGCACTCTGGAGGGTGAGGCCAGCCACTACTACATACTAAGAACCCGTCTCCAAAAAAAAAAAAAAAGACAATGCAATAAATTTTTAAAGTGATGAAGGAAACAAATATTGAAAATAGATTTTTAGGTCTTGAAAGTGTGGCTCATTGAACAATGCTTCCTTAGCATGCAAAACTGCAAGAGACAATGAGTTCTGTCCTCTAGCTCCTCATCCTGCACTTCCATATCTAGTGAAAATTTCTTTTAATGTGATGGTAAAAATAAAGATATTTTCAGATAAGACAGATAATTTGCCATCAACAAAATTCCTTCATAATAAATGATAGGGGAAGTGTATCAGGCTCTAGGAAGTGATACTGAATGGAAGTCTAATACAAAAATACACGGAACAACTAAAGTGTAAAACATGTAGGCAAATTGAAAAATTCATGTCAATCCCCATAATAAATTTGTTAAAGCTCAATAGACAGTTTAAAACAAAGATAAAGCTGGAGATGTGATTCCTCACTAGAGTCCTTGCCTACCACGTGGAACGCCTTGTGCATCATCCCCAGTATTAAAAATAAGAATATTAGCTACTAATCATAAGATTTATTACATAAATAAATGTGAAATACATGCTCACAATCACAAGTATCTTGATAAACAACAGAATTATACTATTTTTACATGCCTTACATTATATGCAGTATGCTGATTTAGTATTAACTATAGCAGCAGATTATATAAATCTCTGAAAGTTACTTAAAACAGTAGAAACAGCAGCAATTAAAAGTCAGCAAAGAGAAAGAACTAAATAGAAACACATACTTGATTTAACAACAACAAAAAAACCACAAAAGGTGGAAAAAGGACACACAGAAAACAGACAAGATGATGGAACATCCCTCAAACATACCAATAATTACATTATGTGACCTAAACATTCAAAATTAATAGGAAATATTGTTAGATTAGAAGAAAAGATAAAAAAGATTATAGACAGATTTTTTTTAAAAATAGGTAAAATTTGAAAACATAAGAAAATATATACTATACAAATACAAAACATAATAATTCTGAGCTATCTCTATTGATATCAAAGAAAAATGTAAAGAACAAAGCATTATAAAAATAGGGCCATTAATAGTTTCCATATGTTGCAAAACAGAGCTTCTTTGAAGAGGGTACACTTGTCTGTAACTATGAGGATACATATTTACAATGAAGTAAGAAATTACATTGTTGCAGAGATGTGGGAAGAGTAGGTTTTTCTCTAGGATGTAAGGCATCTCTAGCCCTGGCTATGTTTACAGTACCAGAGGAGTTCCCTCCCATTGAGCAGACTTAAATTCCAATTTGGCAGACACTGATTACTCCCAAGATAAAAGTGCCACTACTGCACCAATAGCAATAATTTGTTGGGTCAGTAATTGCTGTTTATTAGGCTTTATAGCTGGGTAAGACCATTGATTGATTTTTTTTTCCCTTTGCATCTTGTATAGTATACTGTGATACCATGAGAGCTGGTTTTCAGGGAGGAGGCTTCCAGGTCAGTACAAGTTCAATTGCTCCAAATCCTATGTCTGACATGAGTTATGTCTTTAGCAATAGGGTCTTACTTTCAAGTTCTGGGAGACAATCAAAGGCTGTGGTAATAGCCTGTGTTATTTTGGGAGTCTCTTGGACTACCTAGACCAACATGTCATAGGGAGGTTTCTCCTGTCTGGCACTGAGTTTCTTGCTATATAGCCTACAGCTATAAACATGCACTTGTATATTTATTGGATGTGTGTTTTTCAGTAGGACTTTGAACTAATATATTTCCTTCTGTTTTTTCACATCATGTAAGCATTATTTATCTCTCCTCTTGACCCTTGTATAACCTTCCCTTCTAAAGTCCTCCCTCCCCAGCTAAAGAACTCTCCCTTTTCCCCTCTTCCCCTATCATAACAACTGTTTTCTACTATCACCCTCTCTAGAGCTCCTTGTTCTGGTTTATCTCAATGGTGCTTTTCCACTTTCCTGGCTTGTACAGCTATATCAACATATATTTTTATATTAAGGAAATTGGAGCTAAAGTCCATGAATTATAGAGAATATATGTAAACAGAATTGGTCAAATGCAGAGAGTATCTGTGAGATGCTTAACTCCAAGTGATACATGGTCAATGCAACCACTACGTATAGGATAAATGCATCTGTCAACTCTCACTAATGAAGTCTCTTTATGGAGGAGATAGTGATTAGCACAGAAACCCACAACTGAACAGCTATTTTAAATCTCTGAATCCAAGGTTCAAGGATATTGTAGAAGAGGAGACAGAAAGATTTGAAGAGCCAGAGGGGTGGATTACCACAAAGAAATAGAGTCTTCCAGATAGCTAGCTGGTCAGTTACTCTTATGAACTTACAACAATCTTGACAGCATATACAAGTTCCATACAAGCTCAAACCAGACAAAATCCCAGTCTAGAAACAGGGAAATAGGTAAGAAATTCAAACCTAAGCTAAGGAAATTTTGGCAACTGATAGCTGTTGAGAGGGGAAAGGCTGCTTTACAGTGATGGGACTCTTGGTAGGCCCAGTGGATGGACTCACACTGAGGGGCACTTGGGGATACAGGTTGGACTCTTCTAGGCAACATAAAAGAGTACATAAATTTGGATGGGGAGCAGTAGGGGGAGGTTCAGAAAGAGAAGGGGATCTAAATGCCATCAAACTATATTGGAGGAAAACTGCAAAAACTTCGATTTTTAAAAAAGTCTTTAACAGGGGAATTAGTCACCCTCTTTTGGCCTCCACAGCCTTTGCAGATATATGGGACACTCACATACATGCAAGCAAAACACTTGCATAACAATATATATATATAAAAGGTATAACCGGAAAGCAGTGAAATTTAAAAAAAACACAGAGAAAGTAAAGCACAAGGTAATTTGAGCGGCCAATAAAACTCAATGAAGGTCTAGCAAGATGGATTAAGAGAAAGAAGAATTAGTCTAATAAACCCAGGGCCTGGCACATGATGGGTATGTATACATTTTCCACTGAACTATATTGCTATCCTTCAAAACAGCTTTTTTAAATTTTATTTATTTTTGTATGTGTATGAGTGTACTGTCTGCATGTAGGTTTGTGCACCCGTGTTATGCAATGCCGCGGAGGTCAGAAGAGGGTCTCAAATTCCCCTGGAACTGGAGTTCTCCTGGAATTGGAGTTACAGACGGTTCTCAGCCACCATGTGGGTGCTGGGGATCGAACCCAGGTCCTCTGCAAGAGCAGTCGGTGCTCTTAACCGCTAGGCTATCTCTCCAGCCCCCAAAACAGTTTTAAATATAGACTTCACTATGTGTCCTACCTCAATTTAAGGGACAAAACAAGGATATTATGAATAATTTTATTTCAAGTAATTTGACAACTTGTGTTAAATGGTGAATTTACTTGAAGAACAGTTTATCAAAACAGACATAAAATTAAAAAATCAGAATGATATAAGTTAAAAACATTGCGTTTGTTGCAGTAGAGGCACTGTTGTCTGGGAGATAGTCAAAAACTATCTAATTGGTCTTGGAACCCCATCAATGGGAGTGAACCCATGAGAGCCACTATAAATTCAGCCAAATGCACAGGGCGGGAGAGGACATAGAGCCTAGAGAAAAGCCTACCAGGGTCATTCATATCTCTAGACAAATGAAATTTTTCTTACCACACACTAACTATGGAATCTTATATTTACAGACAAGCATATTGTATGCCACTCATCAAAAAAGCTACTCTATGCAAAAGATGTAGGTCACTGCAGAATTTGACAACTGGTCAGGCACCAAACATATATAGCTGAAAAATTCCCATTCCTAAGAGACACATCTACAATTGAACCTCTACACACAGAATGAGGGGCACACAGAAAACGAGTGCACCCCTCAATTCTCACCAGTAATATTTCCATACACAATAGACAGTGAGGCAAACAGAAGGCCACAACTAGTCAACCTCCAAAGAATGGGAGCCCTCAGAGTGTGTATCCCTCAATGGGGCCCCTATATTAAACCTTACCCACCAATGGCTCAAAGATTATTGCAGAAGAGGGAGTGGAAAGATTGTAAGGGCCAGGTCTGGTGCATGAACATAGAGATGCAGTGACTTACAATCTACTGCATGTTTTCACATGTAAACTTATGGCAATGTAGGCATTGGACACGGGACCCATGCCAACTGGAACAAGGTCTCAAAGTGGAGCAAGAGAAATGGGTGGGGGACTGACCCTGGACTGAAAACTATGAGAGACAGTACTGTTGGGTGAGGAAGAATATGCCTTACCTAGGATTCCTAGATATGCTGACATGACTCCAGTGGATCTATTTGCACAGAAGGACAAGGGTTTGGGAGCTTGACTGGACAGGGCTTAGCTTGGATGTTGTAATGCATGAGTTCTGATGGGGGGTGGCGGCATGGAGGAGACTGGGTTTGATTGGGAACCATTGTATGGGGTGTACTAGTGCTTAATAAAAGATACAAGTAAACAAAAAGTTTAATTTAATAATAATAATAATAATAATAATGATAATAATAATAATAGTAAACTTCTGCCCCAAACAGTAAACTTTTGCATTGAAAAATTTAAAAAAGACTGATAAAAAGAAGCAAGACATGTATGGCAGAATCCATGAGTTCCGGTGGAGAGGGGGGCATGGAAGAGGAAATGGGTCTAAATTTGATTAAGAAATGTTGTTCAAAATGCACAAAAGTTCAATAAAAATTTAAGAAAGAAAAAAATAATAATGAAGTAATACATATGTTAATAGCTCAACTGAGTTATACAATATACATAAATACAACATTTTAAAAAATTAAAAAATGTTTTATTAATGTACTGGCATCATTGTGGACTTCACAATCTATATCACATGAATATAGTTTATAAAACAGTTTGTTCCATCGGAAGTGTACAGATTATTGGATAAGAATTGAACATAGACCCACAGAATAAATCCCAAGTCACAGTACACTGTGCTCAAAGAAATCTCTAATGTATTGTTAAAATGTAGTAAGCTACAGTCTCTTTTTGTATTTACTGAGAAAAAATTGTACATAAGCTTTTCTATCTTTGATCACCAGATTCACAGATCCCTGATAAATTTATCTGGGAAGCACATTATTGATAATTTAGCTTTTGGCTTTAAACAATTATTTGGTAGTATTACCATCCTTCATTTTATGGTTTTTAAAACAATTACATCTGGGCTGGAGAGATGGCCTAGCGGTTAAGAGCGCTGACCGCTCTTGCAGAGGACCCAGGTTCGATCCCCAGCACCCACATGGCGGCCAAGAACCGTCTGAAGCTCCAATTTCAGGAGAACTCCAGTTCCAGGGGAATCCGACACCCTCTTCTGACCTCCGCGGCATTGCATGACACGGGTGCACAAACTTGCATGCAGACAGTACATTTATACACATACAAAAATAAATAAATAAATAAAAAACAATTACATCTTTAAATATTTTTAAAAAGTCATCATAGTCTGATATTTAATGAAAAAAAATGTGAACATCAGATTGAAAAATTACAGTCTTAAAAAGACTCATTTTTAAATTAACCAGTAAGAGAACTTCAGGATTCAGAGTACAAAACATAAAATCATTTTAAAATTCCAACATAAAAATTTCATACATGATCCCCTTCACAAAATGAATCTATAAACTTGCTTCTTTATTAAGGGGGGGAATAAAAAGCAAGCTCCTGCTGAAGTGTGTATATACTATTAGAAAGTCAGCCAGGCATGGTGGATTCATATGTATATTCACAGTAGATACAAACTTATGCATAGTCTGGAATATTTGTGCAATTCCTCTTATGTATATTTTACTTCCATTGAAAGGGTAGGAGAAAGATAACCAAAGTTGTACCCATGTCACTGTGCAATTCAGAAACCAAACTAAAAATTAAATTGAAGCGTGAACAAGCAGGTCCAATAATCAAGTTCGGGCTATCTGCTTGACTATATTGCTAAGTCTCTTTGGTTGAATGGCTCAGTTCTTGTTATTTGAATGAACAGTATGATTGTTCTACCAAGAGCTACCAGCTGCATGCCTGCCTACAATGTACTAAGAGAACCAGCAGCAGGCAAGGGGCAGCAAGAATATATTATCACCTACAAAAACAGTAAAGCTTCCTAATTGATTTGTAGCTAGCAGTCAAAGATTGAAACGTGTTCTACCAAACAAGTTTCTCTGCCCACAAGATATTGTCCTGCTGAGTTGGTAACACTCATTTTCATCTTGCACAGAAAGATCTTTGTTAAAAGAAAGGTAAAGAGTTGCTTTGAGATTGGTGTTAATCAGTATAGAAGAGAGAGACAGTATAAAAGTCTGCTAAATGAGTGACTGTGTGATACTATCTAGAATAGAAAAGAAAGGGTAAGGAAAAGAAAGAGACATTAAGAAAAAGAACACCTACCTGGGAATCCAGGAAGGCCTGGTTGTCCCTTTGCTCCAGAGGTGCCTGGTAATCCAGGCAAACCAGTATCTCCCAAAGAACCTTTGATACCTGGGTTTCCTGGATATCCAGGCAGACCAGGTTCACCCTGAAAACATGAATAAAAAGACAAAATTGACGTCTCTTCTTGTCTTAGATTGTGTAAAAATATAATGTTATTTACAGTGCTTTTCCTATATGCCAGGAACTGTGCTAAGTGCTTTATATAAATTGCTTCATTTAATCATCAAAACAAGCTGGTGACTTAAGATTTTGTCATCTCCATTTATAAATCAGAAAACTGAATCTCAGAAGTCAAGTGCCTAAGGTCTTTAGTAAGTGGCACAATTAGGATGTGAAGCATGGAAAGACTCATGTGAATAGCATGTGAAGGACTCATGCTATTCCTGTGCTACATGGATGTATCATTTTCATTATTCATTAATAAAACTATTAAAAAACCACTATTATTATCTTTCTGGTATACTATTATTCTATTTAGCTGCATGTTGTAATGATGCAGCTATCAGTGGGTGGAATCTGAATTTTGTTTTAGGGAGCTGTGATTATTATTGCTTTTATTTTTTAATATAATTCATTGTTTATACTTAGTCAATAGCTACAGTATGTTCTAGTATAAAAGGTTGATTTCACCTTAAAACAAATGATCTATTGGTTCTTCAGTGGACATATAATAATGTTTCTTTCATGAAGCCATTCTGGACAGTTTGTAGCCTATCCAACTTGTACCTTATCAGCTCCATGTGGCCAAAGATAGCTATGAATATGGCCCAACAAAAAATATAAACTTACATAAACATCAAGAGACTTTTATTACAATTTTGTAGTCCCTAAGCATGAGCTTTGTACATGACAACTTCAGACTACAATGTCAAAAGGTTGGACACACCTGTGAGTTCAGGATATGTTTTTATTGTCTATTACTGTAACAGTCTCATATATGAAAATCATAACTCATCAATTTCATTGAAAGTATCTTCTTCAAACAGAGCCTTAGAAAAATTACTACCCACTTACTTTTAGAAGTTTTCCCCAGTTCCCATGAAGACATGTACTGTAACTCTAAATGTCTATGAAAGTAATCACTTCTCTGCTCATCAATAACATGCTTGTGTTCGATATCACTAAAAAACATCTTTCCTTCTTCTTATACATACTTGGCCGAATAAGAATTGGTATTTGAGATGTCTTTGTTTCCACGCTGTGATAATAAGTCTTTAATTAATGCCATTGGAGCTGGAAAGATGGCTCAGTGGTTTAGAGCACTGACTGCTCTTGCAGAGGACCTGTGTTCAATTCCCAACACCCACATGACAGCTAAAAACCATCTGCAGTGCCAGGTGTGGTGGCACACACCTTTAATCCCAGCACTTGGGAGGCAGAGGCAGGTGGATCTCTGTGAGTTCAAGGCCAGCCTGGTTTACAGAGCTAGCTCCAGGCCAGCTGGGACTAAAGGAAGACCCTGTCTCAAAAATACCAAAAAAATTAATGTCATTTTATCTGTTTTTTTAACAGTTAAGAATCTTGGGGTGAGAATATATATATATATTTTTTTCTGATTTCTGAGTCAAATGCATAGCACATTTTGGGGTGCAAAATATGTATCAAATAAAATTTGACCTGCAATTGTTTTGAGATTAAATGTTTATTTATACAAACTAGGTAAATGCTCTAACACTGAGCTCCATCCCAGCCTGAGACTCCCATCACCATTTATGAATTAATTAAATTCATATACCAAAATAAAACACAGGAAGAAATTCTAATATTCTGTTAGGGCAAATCTGAATGGAAGCTTGACAAACTTCTGATTATTTTAAGTAAAATATGTTAAATTCCACAAATGCCCTTGATCTTTAAGTTCAGTTACTACTGTCCTCTCATGCAGTTTTTCCTCATTATCCTTATGGTAAATAAATTTTCAATATTTTAGTAAGACTTCCGAAATTAATTAAAATTTAATACTTTAAGCATTATATAACATTTTATTATTTATACACTTACAGTATTTCAGAAAAGCTATGACATAAGGAATAAAGAAAAGAGTACATGAAAAAAATCTGACCAGGCATCTTATGAACCATTATGAAAACAGAAAATTCAATTTTATTTGCATTTCTAGCAAAGTTAAGAGTGGCATGAATACACTGAAGTTGAAGATATCTGCATTCATTCTATACCCAGCTTTGATTCAATTCTTGAAAATGGAGCATATAATCCTTAAATGAGCCAAATTTACCACCAGGTTANTTTTTTTTTTTGTCTTTTCGAGACAGGATTTCCCTGTAGCCCCAGCTGTCCTGGAACTCACTCTGTAGACCAGGTTGGCCTTGAACTCACAAAGATCCGCCTGCCTCTGCCTCCCAAGTGCTAGGATGAAAGGCGTGCACCACCACACCCGGCTCTAAATCTTTTCTTTTTATAATACTGACACTAGAACTGTTTGTAAGGTTATTTTGTTGTATCACACACAGTTCATGCAGAAAGGAATTCAATTTGATATCTCCTTTTTTTACTAAAATTCAAATTGGCAAGCTAAGTATCTGAATCATGCTCAATCTCTACTAATATATATTAGTAATTTTAGCTTTTTCTTTTCTATTCCATGTTACATAATAAGCTTGTCTCATATTATAGAATGCATCAAAGTTAATGAGAAATATCATTTTACTCTTCCCTGATATTTCAAAATTGAAAAAGCAATGCTAAGAGAAAAAATAAAAGCTAGGAGAGGAAAATATTTAGTTGGAAAAGACAAAAACCATACTCTGCTGAGTGGTAACATTAACCTTATCATGGTGATCCATCGAGTGGTAATTTTAGTCTCATATCCTTTCTTTAAAAAACTCTATCCACATATGGAGATGAAAGATACTAAAAACAAAGTCATAAATGGAAAGGATAAAAAATAACCAACCAGACATTTTATTTTTATTTTTTTTATTAATTTTATTTATTTCTGTATGTGTATGAATGTACTGTCTGCATGCAAGTTTGTGCGCCTATGTCGTGCAATGTCGCAGAGGTCAGAAGAGGGTGTCGGATTCCCCTGGAACTGGAGTTCTCCTGGAATTGTAGTTTCAGACGGTTCTCAGCCGCCATGTGGGTGCTGGGGATCGAACCCGGGTCCTCTGTAAGAGCGGTCGGCACTCTTAACTGCTAGGCCATCTCTCCAGCCCCCCAACCAGACATTTTAAAATAGGGCTTGTATGCAATCCAACAGTCTTTCTCTTGGTTATATACAAAGAAAATGAAATTACTACATCAAAAAGACACCTAGACTTTTATATTTACTTTGCACTATTCAAAATATCCAGGATATGGAACCAACCTAAATGTCCAAAGATAGAAAAATGAGTCTTAAAACTGACAGAGAATTTGTAATAGACCTATTTTACAGCTATAAAAATGGTAAAATCCTGTCCTTTATGACAACATGGATTGACCTGGTTAGCATAATGTTAAGGGAAATAAGTCAAACACAGATATATAAACACCTATAGAAGTTTAGAGTAGAAGGATGGTTACTGGAAGGTAAAGTACATGGAGAGGAAAGGTAGAGGGTTTGGTCAACAGATACAATATTATTGCTTGGGAGGCTAAATAAATTTTCATGTTCCATAGCACAGCATGGTATGATGATAAGGCTCTATGTTTCTCAACATAGTTATAAAATGGGAATTTGAATATATCATAAAGAACAATGAATTTTTTTTTGGTCTTTTTGAGACAGGGTCTCCCTGTAGCCTCAGCTGTCCTGGAACTCACTCTGTAGACCAAGCTGGCCTTGAACTCACAAAGATCCACCTGCCTCTGCCTCCCAAGTGCTAGGATTAAAGGTGTGCGCCACCATGCCCGGCTAAGAATAATGAAAATTTAAGGTGAAACATATCCTAATTATCCTAGGCCAGTCACTGCTCAGTGTATACATGGATCAAAACATTACAATGCTCCTCAGCTAAGGTTGGGGCATACTTCCCATTTCCCCAGTTCTTTAATGAGAATGACTCTAGATACATTGACTAGACTCCAGTAGATGAGGTTGCACTGAGGGTCATCTGGGTACAAAACCTTGACTTGATAGGCCTTAACATATTTGACAGAATGCAGAAAATCTGGTGTAGGGGGTATGAGGGTGTGGATGGGAGAGGGAATCTAAATATTATTAAGATGTATTGTATGAAATGCACAAAATCCAATAAAATATACATTAAAATCAAGAAAAACATTATAATGTACTTTATAAACATACACAAATAGGATGTCTCAACAAAAAAGGAAAAACAGTAGATGCATCATTCATATTGTAGAGTAATATAAAATTAAAGTGAACAACAGCAACAAAAAAGACTTGTTCAAAGAACTGACTGAAATGGCAAACTTCTGCCTAAAACAGTAAACTTTTGCATCGAAAAATTTAAAAAAGACTGAGAAAAGGATGCAAGACATGTATGGAAGAATGCAGGAGCTCTGGAGGGGTAAGGGATGGGGGATGGGTCTAAATTTGATTAAGAAATGTAAAAAATGTGAAAAAGTTCAATAAAAATTAAGAAAAAAACAATAAACCTTTGGTGAGGTATGAGTAATTCATAATTTGCACATATTAAATGTATACAATTATATAAGTTTGAATATAAACATGCAAGCTGAGTGTGGTTGTTCACGTCTTTAATACCAGCACTTGGGAGGCAGAGGCAGGTGGATCTCCAAGAGTTCAAGGCAAGCCTGGTCTACTTAGGAAGGATTTCCAGGCCAGCTGGGGCTACAGGGAGACCGTGTCTCAAAAAAAAAAAAAGCAAAAACAATAACAAAAACCCCCAAAATGTAGCCATGGTGGAATAACAAAAAAATGCATTACTACACATATTCATCACCTTCAAATTTTCTCTTTGTGTTTTGCAATAAGATTGCTTTAAAGTGTTGGGTATAGTGATGCATCCTTATAATCCCAGTACTGGGAAAGCTAAAGTAGGAGAATCTAGAGTTTGAAGTCAGCCTGGGCTACATAGTGAGTTCCAGGCCACTCTGAGATACAAAGTGAGTCTTAAAACCAAATCTCAAACAAACCAACTAGACAAACAAACCCCCAAAACAAAACTCACAAACACATATAAAATTAATCTTAACATTTTATGGTGAATAATATTGTTAACTATGGACACTGTATTATATCACAGATTGCTAGAACTTACTCATATTGCACATTTTAAGCTTTGGACACATTGAATATTTTAATGAAATAAGCAAAAGAGCAAATAGAATAAGATCTTCAGGCTTCCCACATTATTTACCTCTCCTGGCTAGGGCAGTATCAAGCTAGTAGGGACAAACATAAATAATAGTGCAAATCTGCTTTATCAGGCCACATAGTATCATGTGAAATTCATTATGTGCATGTGTGAGGTGATGAGCTTAAAGAAATCATTATGAGCTATGTTTAAGATTATGTGGTGGCGCACGCCTTTAATCCTAGCACTTGGGAGGCAGAGGCAGGCGGATCTTTGTGAGTTCAAGGCCAGCCTGGTCTACAGAGTGAGTGCCAGGACAGCTGGGGCTACAGGGAGACACTGTCTCAAAAAGACCAAAAAAAAAAAGAGTTCTCTCCCTAAGATTATGATCTTGGGGACTGGAGAGATGTCTCAGCAGTTAAGAGTACTGGCTGCTCCTGCAGAGAACCCAGGTTCGATTCCCAGCACCCACATGGGGGCTAACCATTTAGTGGAACTCTAGTTCTAGGGAATCTGATGCTCTCTTCTGTCCTCCGAGGGCATTGCATGACACAAGTGTGCTTACATCCATGCAGGCAATACGCTCATACACATGAAATAAAAATAAATATTAAAGGGGCTGGAGAGATAGCCTAGCGGTTAAGAGCGCCGACTGCTCTTACAGAGGACCCGGGTTCGATCCCCAGCACCCACATGGCGGCCGAGAACCGTCTGAGACTCCAATTCCAGGAGAACTCCAGTTCCAGGGGAATCCGACACCCTCTTCTGACCTCCGCGGCATTGCACGACACGGGTGCACAAACCTGCATGCAGACAGTACATTCATACACATACAGAAATAAATAAAATTAATAAAAAAAAATTAAAAAAAATAAATAAATATTAAAAAGACTATGGTCTCAATAGAAACATTTACTACTCAAGAATGTATTATTTTTATTTATTTTGAAACAGGTCTCACTCTATAGCACTGACTGACCTAGAACTCTCTATTTAGACCAGGCTGATCTCAAAATCACAGAGGTTTACATGTCTCTGCCTCCCTAGGGCTCAGATCAAAGGTGGGCACCACCATTCCCAGCCTGTAGGAAATGTGTTTACCCCCAAACCTCCTTGAGAAATGCAAGCACAGTGTCTGAACATTAGTACACATGTCTACCTGTGGGCTGTATGGCAAGGAACACCGTGCAGGACAGAAGACACCTACCTCCCTTTGAGTGGTTGGTGAGAGTGAGCCAAGAAACTCCCCAAATAATCCAGGCTATCACCAGAGCTCTTGATTACCTTCCCAGAACTAGAATATAAGACCCTGCTGTTGAAGACATACAATGAAGCAGGAACTGACCTGGAAGCCTTTTATCTGAAGTTTAGCTCTCAGAATTCGGGATGATAATATCCTAACTGCTAAGGGAAAAATCGACCAACCCAGCCCTAAAGCCTAATAACCATAACACCCAGCACAGCAAACTACCTCTATTGATGCAGTAGTGGCACTGTGATCTGGGGAGTAATTAACAGCTAACTAATTGGACTTCAAGCCCTCTCAATGAGACTTGAGCTCATGTGTGGCACTGTAAACAGAGTCAAATACACACTGCTGGAGAGGTCATAGATCTTAGCCAAAACTCTATCTTTGTCACATCCTATTTATAGACAAATATGCTATATATCACTTATCAAAGAAACTTGTTTTTGCAATAGATGGAGGCTCCTGCAAAATCCCACAACTGGTCAGAAACAGAAAATATACATCTGAGAGATGCCCAGTCCTAGGTGACACATCTACAGTTGATCCACTACACTTAAGGCTCATGGAACATAGTCAAACAAGGGATAGAGAGAAAATTAGTGCACCCCTCAACTTTCACCAGTGAATCACACAAAAGGTTACAACTGACCAAGTTTTAAGGAGGAAGAGACTGCAGAGTTTGTCTCCCTCTATAGGATTCCCATGTTAGACCTCACGCAACCACAGCTCAGGGATCATTCCAGAAGAAACAGAGGAAAGATTGAAAGAGTCAGGGCTTGTTCATAAACATAAGGATGCAGTGGCTCTCAGGCCACTGGGAGCTTGTACATGTGAATTGGTGGCATTGGTGGCATTGATCTATGCCAACTCAACCTGACAAGGGCCCAGAGTGGAGCTAGGGAAAGAATATTAGAAGAATCAGTGTACACAAAAGTGGCTGAAAATGTCACAAAAACATTAAAGAAAATATGAGTTATAAAATAATGTCATTCCATGATAGCACAATATATGTGTAATTCCAATAAACATATTATATAATGTTATTTAAATAACTTCAAAATTAAGATCAAGAAAAAATAATACCCATTTGCTCATCAAATCTCAGGATTCTAGAACTTTGAGTATTCTGAAATTAAGAAAGTAAGTTTAAAGCAAATGCAAATGTTGTAGTAGAAATTTTGTAGATTTTTCCCACCATGGGGAGAAAAGAGTTAAATAACTTTATTGAGATGTAATTTACATACCATACAATTCATTTATGTAAAGTATACAAGTCTACGTTCTTTGTATATGAAGAGTTGGACAACTATCATCACAGTCTAATTTTAGAAAACTTAAATTTCTCATAAACGATGCTGTACTCGATGATAATCATTCCCCATTTCCTTTTACACTCCAGTCCCTGGCAACAGTAATTCTGCTGTTTATATGTTTGTCTATTCTGAACAATTTATATAAATGAAATTATATAGTATGGATGACTTATGTCACATAGAGTACATTTTTCGGTTAATCCATGTGACATTGGTACTTCATTCTTTCAAATCATCAAATAATACCCTATTGTATGGAAAAAGCATGATTTGTTTAGCTATTCACCCACCAATGGACATTTGGATTTGTTCCACTTTGTGACTACTATGAATAACATTGCTATGATCACGTATATACAGGTTTCCATGAGAAGACACAAGCTCACTTCTCTTGGTTACATCTATATAGAACCTTTTCAGGCATTGCGATATATATTTTTTTCATGGCAGCTATATCATTTTATAATTCCACCAGTGATCATACAGTTATTGTATATAACATAGGTATAAATAGAAATTCTTCATCTTATATCTGAAAAACTGTACCCTTTGACCAATATCTCCGCATTTCCCTCTTCACAATACCCTAGAAAAAGTTCAATAAAAATTAAGAAAAAATATCAATAAAACCTTTGGTGAGGTATAATTGATTCATAATTTGTACATACTAAATGTATACAATTATATAAGTTTGAATATAAACATGCAAGCTGAGTGTGGTTGTGCATGTCTTTAAGCCCAGCACTTGGGAGGGAGAGTCAGATGGATCTCCATGAGTTCAAGGCAAGCCTGGTCTACATAGGGAGGATTTCCAAGCCAGCTGGGACTACAGGGAGACCGTGTCTCAAAATAAAAAAAACAAAAACAATAAACAGACTTGTTGACCAATGGAACAAAGCAGAAGATCCAAACATGAGCACATACAATTTCAGCCACCTCATATTTGACAAGGGGCGAAGAAGACACAATGGAGAAAAGACAGCATCCTCAGCAAGTGGTTTTGCAAAACTGGATCACCACTTGTAGAAGAATGAAATCAAACCCCTACCTCTCGCCCTGTACAAAAGTCAATTCCAGATGGATCAAAGACCTCAATGTGAAACCCCAAACTCTGAAAGTGATAGAAGAAAAAGTTGGCAGCAGCCACAAGACATAGGCATAGGAAAAGACTTCCTAAATCAGACAGCAGCTGCGCAAGAATTAAGGTCGACAATTGACAAATGGGACCTCATTAAACTCAAAAGCTTCTGTACATCAAAAGAAACAATCAAGGAAGTGAAGAGAAAACCCACAGAGTGGGAGGAAACCTTCACCTCAGATATATCTGGCAAAGCATTGATTTCTAGAATATATAAACTACTCAAAAACAAAGAAGAAAGAAAACAAATGACCCACTCAAAAGATGGAGCAAAGAGCTGAACAGAAACTTCACAAGTGAGGAATTACAGATGGCTGAGAAACATCTTAAAAAGTGTTCAATGTCGCTAATTATTAAGGAAATGCAAATTAAAACCACTTTAAGATATCATCTCACTCCAATAATACTGGCTAGGATCAAGAAAACAAATGATACCAAGTGCTGGAGAGGTTGTAGGGAAAGGGGAACACTCATCTACTGCTGGTGGGAATGTAAGCTCGTACAGCCACTAAGGAAAGCAGTGTGGAGAATCCTTGAAAAACTCGGAATGAGCTTGCCACCTGACCCAATCATACTACTTCTGGGTATATATCCACAAGACTCATTTTACCACAGAGATACATGCACAGCCATGTTTATGACAGCTCTCTTCACAATAGCAAAGAGCTGGAACCAAACCAAATGCCCCTCAACTGATGGGTGGATAGAGAAAATGTGGTCCATCTACACAATGGAGGTCTATGCAGCAGAAAAGAAAGATGACATCATGAACTTGGCTGGTAAATGAATGGAGCTAGAAGACATCATGCTAAGTGATGTAAGACAGTCCCAGAAAAACAAAAGACAAATGGTATCCCTCATCTGCGGATGCTAGTGCCAATTACCTAATTGTATGGCAAACTGAGCAACGTGAATGTGATCTGAAAACAACTGTGCTCTTAGATTGTGAATCTCATAAATAAATAAATAAATATTTTTTTAAAAAATGATTACATTATTTATTATCTCTAAAAATTTACAGTTTGTACTTGGTATAAAAATAATGACAAAGTATATCTTTTTTCATTTGCATGTTTAATTTAATATGTTCGCATTAATCCACATTGCCACATTGCCACATTTATGAGAAAACCATTATATATATATATATATATATGTTTTTCTTTTTTGCCTTTTCGAGACACGGTCTCCCTGTAGCCCCAGCTGTCCTGAAACTCACTCTGTAGACCAGGCTGGCCTTGAACTCACAAAGATCCGCCTGCCTCTGCCTCCCAAGTGGTAGGATTAAAGGCGTGAGCCACCATGCCCGGCTGTATATTAATATTAAATAGTATACAAGTGTGCTACTGTGAATAGTGCTGTTATAATCGTGGCTATAAATTGTGTTTGAGTCAATGCTTTTGATCCTCTATGGGTGTATACCTAGAAGCAAAATTGCTGGATTGTGTGGTAATTCTATTTAAATTTTTGAGGACCTACCATACTATTGTTTACAATGCCTGCATTGTTTTACGTTCTGTCGACAATGTACAAAAGTTCCAATTTCTCCACACGACTCACTATTAACAACCTATTTATTTATTTATTTATTTATTTATTTATTCATTTATTTATTGAGTCAGGGTCTCATGTAATCCAGGCTCACTTCCAACTCACTATGTAAAGAGGATGACCTTGAATATATCATCCTCCAGCCTCCACCTCATGAGTGGCATAATTAATAAGGTGTGTGCAATCATGCACAGTTTATGTAGTGCTGAAGATCAATCCCAGGGCTTCGGGTATGTTAGGGAAGCATTCTATCAACTAAGTTACATCTACAAGCTCTAGTTACTTTTTTACAGCAATCTTCTTAATGAGTACAAAATATCTCCCTGTGTCATTGACTTTCATTTCTGTACTGATTTTATGTTTATTAGTGATGTTGAATATCTTACTGGCCATTGGTATACGACCTTGGGAAAAATGTCTATTCAACTCTGTTGTCTATTTTTGAATTCGGCTTTCAGGGCTAGTTTTTTGTTTTGTTTTTTGTTTTGTTTTAAGTTCACTGTTGTCAACTCCTTCCTTGTGCATAAGGGAGTCTTACTGCAGTACATCTATAAACTGCAAAGTCTAAAAATGATCCTCTTGTTTAAGGCTTGAATGTACCTTGGATATTTACCAATTCAAACTTTTTTTTACTTTCCATTAGAAATCGAGAGATGGTTTATAATGGCACTTTTAATTCTAGTATATGCATGTTAAAGTTAATTCATTCTGGAAAACTGTATATGAACAAATTTAGAAACAAATTAAAAATATAATTTTAAAGAACTGTGTAAAGAATGAAATTTGTAACAAATGAGATTGGCTCAACTGAGGATTTATCTAGAAAAATATTTTCATTTTATATAACACAAAAATCAGATGGATCAAAGATAAAAATAGAAAATTAAAATACTAGAAGGAAGATTTACATTTATCTTTATAATCTTAGGATATTTAGATTTATCTTTCTAATCTTAGGAAACATATATTGTTTGTGTGTGATGATAAGGAACAGGCTCAAGGCCTCAGGCAAATAACCCAAGCATTCTACTGGTGAATTAACTGCATCCTGAGCCCTAGATATCGTCATAAGTAGGAAAAGATATTTTTTAAAAAGTTGTAACTCAGGCCTCTAATCTTCTTCTTCTTCCCCAAGTGACTAACTTCCTAGTTCATCAAGAAAAGTACAAAAATCATTAAGCTATGTTCTTTTTCTCCAAACCTCCTATTTCCAAAATCTTTCTTATCTCATAGTGGCTGTGGAGGAAAAATTTTGGTGTCTTTAACACCGTCATTTTTCTCCTATTCCAAAAGCAAATCTTCCTGGTTTGCCATGTAAAATATGTTCAGAGTCAAATAATTTCTTATCATCTCTGCTGCCACCAGCTGGATCCAAGTCATCAAAAGCTCTACCTTGGGCCTGGAGAGATGGCTCAGTGGTTAAGAGCACCGACTGCTGACTGCTCTTGCAGAGGACCCAGGTTCTATTCCCAGCAATCCACATGGGTTCAATTCCCAGCACCCACATGGTGGCTAAGTACCATCTTTACGCCGGGCCTTCACTCCTAGCACTCAGGAGGCAGAGGCAGGCGGATCTTTGTGAGTTCAAGGCCAGCTTGGTGTACAGAATGAGTTCCAGGCCAGCTGGGGCCATAGGGAGACGCTGTCTCAAAAAAAAAAAAAAAAATCTGCCTTATACGTAAAAGCTACCATAACTGTTCCAACTGCTTTTGCTCTTGCATTCTGTTTCTGTTATCTCTTTTGAAATAAGTAATTCGATGCATTTTTAGAGGTAATGTAAAATCATACTATGTTTTTGTTTTCGTTTCATTCCAGAATAAAACCCTAATGATAAAACCCTAGATAATCCCATCCTTGTTATCAACTTGACCTCATCTCCTGTTTAGTACCTGTCTCTGCTTCATCACCGCTGGCCTCATGTTCCTTAAACATATCAAAAATGCTCTTACCTCAGGGACTTTGACTGACTCACTTCCCCATTGCAATGAGGTCCTTGCTCCATTAGTATCAGATTCTTCCTTACTACTTAGTTTGAAATTTGGTGTGGTCCAGGTAATGGTGCAGATACCACCTTACTTTGAAATGTAAAAATTTCAGCAATCTTATCCCTATGCCCTGCTTTATTTTTTTCCCTTCAGATACATAAATTTTTTAACACAATATAGACATTTATTTTGTTTCATAAATGTCTACTTGAATAAATTATAAGTTCCATACTAACAGTGAATCTGTCTCACCTATCTGCCTCCAGTATCTATTGCCTGGCATATCACATATATTAAAGAGCTATGGTTTAGCTGGGTGTGGTGGCGCATGCCTTTAATCCCACCACTTGGGAGGTGGAGGCAGGCATATCTCTGTGAGTTCAAGGCCAACCTGGTCTACAGAGTGAGTTCTAAGCCAGCTGGGGCTACAGGGAACCCCCCCCAAAAAAAAAGAAATAGAAAAGAAAAAGAGCTATTGTTTGATTTCTTATTGTTTGGTTTTTTGAGTTCTTTGTATATTCTGGACATTAATTCAGATTATGTTTAAATATGTTTTAGATATGATTCAGTAAATTCTTATTTCAGAGGGAATTTTTACTAACTCATAAAAATTAGGTTACATAATTCATTTATTGATACTCCTTGCCTTAATATGATCTGACTGCATGTTTAAGGGCATTTTTACCTTTTTACATGGAAATAAACAGTTAAAAATGTTTAAGTTTAATGATTTTAAACAAGTTGTATATTTTTTCAGCATATAATGTAGCCCACTCTGGCCTTAAACTTACAGTCCCCTGCCTTAGCCTTGCAACCACTTAAATTACAGCATGCTTGGCAAAAAATTCTAAACTTCATTAAAAGAAATACCAATAAAGTGGCGAGAAGAGTACAGGAGTATTTAAAATTGTATTCAGAGAAATGCCTCAGAAACACAGCTTAGAATAGTAGACGAGCGTGGTGGCTCATGCTTGTAGTCCCAACACTCAGAGGCAGAGGCAGGCAGATTTCTATGAGATCAAGACCATCCTGGTCTGCACTGTGAGTTCCTGGGCCAGCTGGGGCTACAGGAAGAGTCTATCTCAAACAAATAAAGGGAGAGAAAGAGAGAGAGAGAGAGAGAGAGAGAGAGAGAGAGAGAGAGAGAGAACATAATTAGTCATAAGTAAAAGATCAAAATTCCATCACTAAAACAGGAAAACAAAAAAATATGCCTTCGATTTACTAAGACATATTTAGAGATGTAGAGTAAAAGTAAAGAAACCAAAAAAGATTCATCTTTATATTTCAGTTTTATGAGGTAGAGTCCAGTACAACCCGTGAAAACGTATCTTCTCACAACTTAAGAGAAAAAAAATGAAGGAATTAATTTCTTGCCCGAAACATATCCTGTCATTCTAGAGTTTATTAGAAATGAGCATAGTTGGGTCTGAAGAGATGGCTCGGTGGTTAAGAGCACTGACTGCTCTTGCAGAGGACTGGGGTTTGAATCCCAGCACCCACATGGCAGCTAATAACTATTCCTAATTTCAGTTCTGGGAAATCTGACACTTTCTGCTGACCCCCTAGGGCACTGCACAACACAGGTGCACTTACACACGTGCAGGCAATAAACAGATACACATAAAAATAATAAAAAAGAGAGTGAATTCCAGGCTAGCTGGAGCTATAGGGAGACCCTGTCTCAAAAACATCAAAAAATAATAATAAAAATGAAATGAGCATAGTTAAAGAATAATTGCAACTGTTCCAACACATGGCTAGCAGAATGTGATTACCTTTGGACCCGGAAGACCTGGAAGACCAATGCCAGAAACACCAGGATCACCTTTACTTCCTTTCTGTCCAGGTAACCCTGGGGAGCCAGGTTGTCCAGGAATCCCAGGAGGTCCAGGGGGACCATCTGCACCATGAGGGCCTGTTGAAAATATATAATATTTAATAAAAGCCTTTACCTCTGGCACATCTAAGATGTACATGACCAAGCAAAAAAAATTAAACTCTGTAAACTGTGTATATAGTAATAAACTTAGCACACAGGATAATAGAAAAAGTTTACTTGCAGGGCTGGAGAGATGGCTCAGCATTTAAGAGAACTGGCTGCTCTTGCAGAGGACCCAGGTTCAGTTCCCAGCACCCACATGGTGGTTAACAACTTTCCGTAACTCCAGTTCTATGGGAATCAGACACCCTCTATAGATATGCTAGCAATGCACTCATACACATAAAATAAAAATAATTTTGGTATGGAAGTTTAAATGAAAGAGATACAGCTATCAATATATATGTTTGTGAATTTTAACTATTTAAATCTAATTGTCTTAAGTTCTTAAAGATCTGTCTAATACTCATTTCAAATATATTTTTAATTTTTTATTGAATGTTTTCTAATTTCATACAATATGTTATTTAGATTCCTTCCCTCATCCAAACCTCTCTGCACACCCCCCCCAATTTAAAGTCTGCTATATATATCCTATAGAATCTTATCTGTGTTCCACATGTCCCTCAGCCACCGAAGCTTGGTTATCAGAGTTCTGCCCATTAGTTATTTTACAGATTTTCACACTCTGATGCTACCAACACTAGCTTTGCCCCTCCACTTTTCCTTTCTTTCTCTACTTCTGCACATTGAAGCCCAGGCCTCATAGGTGGTATTGCTTGCTACATTCCCAGCTTGTATATTTGTATCTTTTTTGGCTAAAAAATAATCATGGAGAAGGTTGTGGATCTCCAACATCAACACCAGACATGGCGGCATGCACTTATATCTTCCCAGCATTTGGGAGATGAAGGAACACAAGATCATATTCATCCTCAGCTACACAGCAAGTTTCAGGCCAGCTTGAGCCACATGAGACCTTGTCTTAAAGCAATTTATACAAGGAATAGTGTGCATTAACAAGACCAAGTATTTGGGATTTGTTTGTTTTTGTTTTTATCACTCACCTGGAAAACCCATGTCACCAATGTTTCCTTTAAGCCCAGGAGGTCCTACAAGTCCTGGTGGGCCAGGAAAACCAGGGTTACCTTTGGGACCTAGAAAAGTCACATTGGTAAAATTAAAAAAAGAAGTACCACAGGGCATTAGAAGAATAAATGTTATTGTATTAAACTCCACAGATACACCTCACTGTGATTCAGTTAAGGAGTACCTCAGAAATCTCTTCAGTAACATTTGCAATATAATTATGCAAATACATGTCTTTTAACACAACTTTATAAAAATAAAATTTTAGTTGAGCACTCCGTTTCTTCTCTAAAACAATTCCACTCACTTGGTGTTTTGTCACATACGTATAACTACCCTTATTATATTTTCATAGATAAATCCAGTATGAGACTTTACAAAAACCTTCTGCAGTGGCTTTCCAATGTAGGTGATGATTATATGAGACCAGGAAGAGCAGAGGTGATAATCTGTAGTATTTTAAATTGGAGGGAGATAAGGGTTTTGCATTGATGGAAAGGTACTGGATTGACCTGGTTGTGTTCGCACATTCTACTTAAATCATCATAGGTACTAGAGTTGTGTGATGCCACCAACAGGTTTACCAGTGTTACCTTAAATGTATTTTTCTTTTTGCTATCACAGTGACTTCCAATTTTGGGAATAAAATGCCAAAAAAATGTGAAGAATCCTGGGGAAAAATTCATCTTTCTGACTACATCAAAGTGGTATGGTATAAATTGGACAGCAGATGACTGATTTCAGGGCTTTTTCTAAGAGGAGGAGAAGCTAACTGTTCTTTACTTCTTTACGGACAAAACTAAGATAGAATCACTTAAGAAGCAGCAAGAAGGTTTAAGAGAAATCAGACAGAAAGTAAGAAAGGCCCTGTACAACATTCAATGCTGTAACAAACTACCAAGGTAACCTGGGAAATGTTCATCCCTAGAAAATTTTAAATCAGCTGATTTACATGGCTGAATGATGACCTGTCTGCTGGCCAAAAAAAAAAAAATGGAACAGGTAAAGTATTTGGGTGTTGCCAGATAATTACCTTGTTTATGTATGTCGGAATGTGTGCATTAAAACATAATGCCTTACTTGAATAATAGTTTTTCATATACCCTATTATGAACAACATAAACTGAATAAGCAAAGTAAAATATCTTATATTGCTTGTCTGTTGAAACTTGGGTCAAATGACAAAAAATTATGTCCAGGGTTAATTATACATTTTAGTAGTTACTATGATAACCAGATCCAAACATCATTAAATCCAGTGAACAAACTAATTTTTCAGGATTCAGTGTCAGCCATTGAAATGGCACAGTGCTGTCTTACCCACCTGGTAGTCCTGGTGACCCAGGTTGTCCACTCAGTCCAGGTTGCCCTGGGGCTCCAGGCAAACCCTGGTAGCCTTTTGGTCCTGAAATTCCAGGAATACCTTCCAAAGATAAGCAGAAAAGACAAGTTATGATGATTATTATTAATAAATTAAATAAATTTGCCCAAGTTTTGAATTATAAGTGAAGTGGAGAAACCAGCACTTCTTTTCTGTGTGGGCAAGTGGGGGGGGGGAGTTGCTGCACCTGAACCATTTCACTAATTCTCAGCTCTTTGACAATAACTCTGCTTCTGACAGCCCACTTGATTTCCCAAATAAACACAGACGAATGCTTAAAACAGACAAAGTTCCTAGGACAAATGAGAACTAAAAGATTACTGAAGTGATGCAGCAGACATTCAGACAATACACCCATACACATAAAATAAAACTAATAAATAAAATATTTTATTACATGCTTGTGCCTCTTTTCACAGCCTATACAAAACACAATATATGAAATAGCATTTCAAGGAATATTCCAACCAAATGATGTCCATTGAGAAACTCAGGATTTGTTTCTATACATCCATGTACAACTGGCAATGTTAACGTTTAGAACACGAAATACTACAAATGTACTACGCTAAAAGAAATATGACTAATTGAAATGTTGCATAATGTTTCAAAGGCAGATATTCTTCATAGATTAATTTGTGCTTTTTTTAAATTAAAAATATGTGCTAATTTTCTGTAGGTGCTTTATGTATTAATTTTTGCTTTTTTGTGTTTTGTGGTATTTTGTTATAGATGTATTATAATTCTATAAGTAGAAACAAATGTTTTTTATTTTTTTTATTTTTTTTGTATGTGTATGAATGTACTGTCTGCATGTAGGTTTGCGCACCCGTGTTGTGCAATGCCGTGGAGGTCAGAAGAGGGCGTTGGTTTCCCCAGGAACTGGAGTTAAAGACGGTTCTTAGCCGCCATGTGGGTGCTGGGGATCGAACCCAGGTCCTCTGCAAGAGCAGTCAGTGCTCTTAACCGCTAGGCTATCTCTCTAGCCCCTGTTTTTTAAATTTATACACACATATGTATACATATATATTTGTTAGAAGACAGAATATATAATATATTATATATTAGAAGACAGAAATTTGGTAGGAGTTGGTAAGGGACTGCAGATATGGGAGGGGATCTAAATATGATCAAAGTAAATAAAGGAAGATAAGATATAATGTAGGACTTCAAATGGGTGTGTCATGGTGAGGGAGTGGAGAAGAAGGAGAAAGTCTGAATATGATTAAAGTACATCGTGTGATATTCTGGAATCAATAATTAATTGTTAAAAAATTAGAAATACAAGTTATAGTTTACACCTGATATGCTTTAAAAAATACTGTAATAGCAGCTGTGAGGCATTGTGGCAAGTCCATTTTGTTTCAAGTCCTTTTAATCCCCATACTTGAGAGGCAGAGGAAAGCCTGTTCTTGTGAATTCGAGGCCAGTCTGGACAATATAGTGAGTTCTAGGCCAACTAGGGCTAAGTAGTTAAACTCTGTCCCCAAACAAACAAATGAACAAACAAACACACAAACAACAACCACAGTTTTTCCCTAGACCTACTTCCAGTGATTTCTCTCAGGACTGAATTTGGCTGTTTATAATCAAGTACTTTTTTATTCTTGTAAGGTAGAATAATCGCGAGCTATATTTAAAAGCCAAGTGTGATATGGACATCAAAACATTGCATTGCAACAATACACTATTCATCCCTATTTGGTTTCAAGGGGGGAAATTAGTTCTGTAGTGATTCGGGAAAACTTGAAGGCAATTACCTAAGTCTGTTTTATTTACCTAATTTTTTGTTCTTTATTTTTTGTGTGTGTTGATTTGCTTCTAATTTTCTACATTTTTCTTTCCTTTTAATATTTTCATTAATTCTTTTGAGAAATTCATACAATGTATTTTGTTTATATATTCTCCCCAACTCCTCCTAGATCCATTCCCATCTCCCTACTCATCCAATTTTGTGTTCTATATTTTCCCCTATGTAGTCCGAGTCCAATATGTGTTGCTCAAATACTCTCGGGTATGGAATCTGCCTGAGATTGTGGTCAACATACCAGTGGTCACATCCTTATAGAAAACTGACTTTTCCTCTCTCAGTGGCTTTTTTTATGGCTATGTGGTATGTGTATACACATTCACGTTTGTGGGCACACTTGTATGTGCAGGTGTGTGTGGAGGCCTGAAGTCGAAGTTAAATGTCTTCCTAGATTCCTCTCTAATTTATTTACCAAGGATAGGTCTCTCATTTAACATGAAGCTCTCACAAGGATTTCTTGCCTCTGCTTTAGGAGTGTTGGGAGTACAGGTGGTTGCCAAACTTGCCCTGCTTTTATGTGGGCTCTGGAGATCCAAACTCTAAGTTTCATGTCTGGGAGTCAAACATTTATCCACTGAGCCATTACTCAAGCCTCCTTAAGTCAATTTTAAAATCTCATAGCTCATAACAAGTAAACCACAAGGAAAACATTCAAACAAAACCTTACCAATAAAACAACATGAATAAAATGTATGTATTCATTATCCAAATGTAATATATCAAAACCGATTTGCTGAATACAGTATTACTCATTACCTCTCTATAAGTTGCAGATATTTGAAATTGAAATTCAAGGGCCGGCAGGAAGGCTCAATGGATGAAGGTGTTTGTGCCAAGCTTGATGACCTGAGTTAAATGCCCAGAACTTACAACATGGATGGAGGTAACCTACTCCTGCATGTTGTCCTCTGACCCCCACATACACACTGTGACATGCAGCAAGTGCATGCATGCACAAAAGCACACAAGAGCATGTACATATACACACACACATTAATTCAAAATTAAACTTGAGGGAATGAGTTTGTAGCACGGTGGTAAAATATGTACTAATATCCATGTGGGCATGTGACTGTTATCAAGCAGTCCCCCCCAAAAAACTTCAGATATGCCAAAAATAGTATTTGTAAATGCATCCCATTCACTTACCTGGTAATCCAGGCTCCCCCTTCTCTCCTTTTGAACCCAGGAAATCTGGATCAATTGGTCCAGGAGGGCCTGGAAGTCCAGGCTCTCCTTTACCACCTTTTTGTCCTGCAGGGCCAGGAAGACCTGGCTGACCTTGCAAGCCATCATCACCTAAAATCAGTATGTAGGGAGAAGAAAAAACAAGTAAAATTTATCCATCCATAGTTACTGCATGTAAAAACTATTCACATTTTCATAAGTTTGTAGACTGCTAGACACTTAAAATATATATGTAGCAAGTGCACAGAGCTTAGATTGGGGATTTCCCAGGACCACCTGAAGCACAGCTCTCTTCACAATAGCAAAGAGCTGGAACCAACCCAAGTGCCCCGCAACTGATGGGTAGATAGAGAAAATGTGGTACATCTACACAATGGAGGTCTATGCAACGGTAAAGAAAGATGACACCATGAGCTTTGCAGGTAAATGGATGGAGCTAGAAGATATCATGCTAAGTGAAGTAACACGGTCCCAGAGAAACAAACGATGAATGGTATCCCTCATCTGTGGATGCTAGTGCCCATTACCTAATTGTATGGCAAACTGAGCAACATTAATGTGATCTGAAAACAACTGTGCTCTTATATTGTGAATCCCTTAAAAAATAAATAAATAAAAATAAAAAAGAAAATGTAAAAAAGTATATGTGTAGCTTAATTATTGCCAATGAATTATTTCAGCACATACAATTTAAAACTGACTATAAGGAAATTTTGAATTCAATCATTAGTTTATGGGCTAAACATTTACAGTGGTTTAGGTATGTAAATCTAGTGTGTCAACAAACAAAAAACAAAATCACTTTAGTTAACATGTTGCAGAGAAGCAATACCCAAGAACAGCAGTAAAAAGTATTATGTATTAACAGAAAACAAGGTTTATTTCCTTTTTCAAACATACTCAGAATCTTACCTTTAAGACCAGGAACACCACTCCTGCCAGGAATTCCCAAAGGTCCTGGTGGGCCTGGAGGTCCCATCACACCCATTTCACCTTTGGCACCTGGAGAATATCAGTTAGTCTTGTCTTTTTGGAATTTGGAATGATAATACATACGCTTTTTTTTTTCTTTTTGGTCTTTTTGATACAGGGTCTCCCTATAGCCTCAAGATGTCCTGGAACTCTCTATGTAGACCAGGCTGGCCTTGAACTCACAGAGATCCACCTGCCTCTGCCTCCCAAGTGCTGGGATTACAGGCGTGCACTACCATGGTCTGCGTTATAATACATACTTTAAAATTTTTTATTTATTTATTTTTTATATGTATGATTGTACTGTCTGCATCTAGGTTTGTGCACCGTGTTGTGCAATGCCTCGGAGGTCAGAAGAGGGTGTCGGATTCCCCTGGAACTGGAGTTCTCCTGAAATCGGATTTATAGACAGTTCCCAGCCGCCATGTGGGTGCTGGGGATCGAACCCGGGTCCTCTGCAAGAGCAGTCGGCACTCTTAACCGCTAGGCCATCTCTCCAGGCCCATAATACATACTTTTAAGATGCCACCTGGAAAACTATTTAGGAGTGGATGGAAAGTGCTATGAAATTTTTTTTTACACTTTCTCACTTGCTCTCAGCTTATGGCCTATTATTACTAATTCACAGGAATATAGGCATACATTGTGGCATCTAATCTCCAAAGAAGGGTTCCTAATGAAATACACTTCACCATGTACAAATCCCATTGTAGCACACTCTCCCCTGGATATGGCCTGACCTTGGGCTTTACCTTTTACAAGAGATAGTGTAACTCCCAAGCTCCCAAGACCAGATCCTAAGAGCTCTTGCATCTTCTACCAAGGTCTCCTGGAACCCTCATACTCATTTTGGTTCTTGAGTTTCTTTCTTTGGAAAGCCACTTGCTAGGGAAGTACAGCAACTACTCAGATGTGAGGAACACAGCCCATGAAGAATTGTTATGAATGACGAGAAACAATATGAGCCAAAGAACACCCAAAAACCTAAGACAGCGAAGTGCTGTCTTCGAAGTTCTTCCTTCAGCTCCAGTCATTCTGGGGTCATGTGGATTACAGAAAAACAATCCAGTAGCCTGCGGGCAGCAATAATGACTGGACTGCCAAAACATCTAATGGCGAAATAACGGCACAAATGTTATGGGAATAACCATCCACTTTCTGATTGGATTTAAGGCCCATGCCAAAAAATGTAAACCCATACATTTTACCGTTACTGGGGCCAAGAACCTGTGGCTATCACAGGTCATAGACCCTAAGTGAGAACCTACTACTATTATTCTGTTAAATGGGCATAATAGTAAACTGGCTTTTAGTGAGTTATCATTACACCCATAGATGATTGCATCTCTCAACCCACATTAGAAAAGCATCTTTTGGCACAAGATGGTGCATAACACAAAGACATACAGCTAGTCAATGTGATGAATGTGAGAATAAGAGACTTCAGAATGCTCCACCCTAAATAGAACAGCTATATCACACCCCTGAAGGGATGACTACAGAAGAGGGGTCAAAAAGATTGTTAAGAGCCAGAGTTGGTACATGACTACAAGGAAACAATGTTTTCTGGACCGAACAAAGCAGATGCACATATGAATTTACAGTGGCAGTGACACAATGCAAAGGTCTTCTCAAGGTCAAGTCAGAAAAAATCCCAGCGTGGAGAGGGCAAGGTGGTCAACTCATCCCACCCATATTTGAGATGCTATTGGCAATTGATAACTGTCTGGATGAGGAGAGTTAGCCATTTTTAATTGTCTGACACAAGATAGGATGACTGCTTTCTCCAGTGGGTGACCACACACCCAAGAGAATATGGACAGCATATTGAACTCGATCTTTAAAATAATATTTTATTAGAACTACATAAAACATATTTGGTTACATTTCCCCCTCCCACAACTTCTCCCTAATCTACCCAACTCCCTACCCACCCAACTATGTGTTCTTTTTTTCTGTATTGAGTCCAATATGTGTTGTCTAAATATTCTTGGCTATAGAACCCATCCTAGATTGTAGTCAAGCACAGGTCACATCCTTAAAGAAAATGCACTCTTCCTGTCCCAGCACCTATGAAATGCCAATAGCTCCTCAGTCTGGTGTGGGACCAAAAGATTGTAAGAGCCAGACAGAGGTGGTGGGAAATATCAAGAAAACAGGACTTTGCAGATGGCAGAGCAGTTGCACATAGGAACTCACAGGAGTTGTAATAACAAGATCTACTCAAACTCAAGCCAAACAAAATTGATGCTTTTTTACATAAAAGAAGACACAACATTGGGAAGGTGGAGGTAGATGGTGGATCTGGGAGGAGTGAGAAAAGGGGTTGAATATGATCCAAATACACTGTATGGAATTCTCAAAGAACTAATAAAACATTCTTAAGCAGAATAAAGCCAGTAAAGTGATACCTTGATATTTTACTGACAGAATATTAAGCAAAAATTGCATGGTTTACTGAATTTTGTTCATTTCATACAATAAATTGTAATCATGTATGGACCCCTCCCCCAACAGAAAACTTATAATTTGTCTGAGACCATCACATGTGCTACCATTTGTCCATCATATATGACTGGAACTATCACATGGAGTAAAGTATAGTGTAAACAGCAAAGTGAGTTTCCAATAATGGTCTAACACACTTCCTTAACATCGTAATCTACAAAATGGCAATATGAAAATAATCTGCCAGATTCATAATCAGAAAAATTATTAAATAAATTACCTGGAAATCCAGAAACACCTGCTTTTCCTGGAAGACCTGGTGATCCTGGAGGTCCTATAGGTCCCGGCGCTCCAGGGATCCCTGGACTTCCTCTCTCACCAGGAGGCCCTGGAACATCAAACCCAGGAGGTCCTGGGTCTCCCTTCTCTCCTGGTATTCCATTCAAGCCTAGTTAGCAAAACATATTAGGAAGTATTGAAGCAGTTTTGTAAAATGCATGATTATTTTTCTAGCAAAGAAGTGATACCACCTTTGGTATAACAAACCCAAGACTACATTAAAGGGTGTAATTTTGTTAGCATCATGCACATAAAATGACTAAAGGAATTATTAAACTGAAGACATATAATCATGTCGCTAATACAGTGTTTCTAAAATTATTTTTGGTAAAACACTATTTTTCTTGTTTTTGTAGTTCATTCTTGATTGTTTAATGTACAATAAAAATGCTAACACATGAATAATGAAAATATGGTATATTTACACAATGGAGTTCTATGCAGCAGTAAAGAAAGACTATTACTACAAAATTTTCAGGTAAATGGATGGACCTAAAAGCCGTTATGGTAACACAGTCCCAGAAAGACAAATGACTTATGGTTTCCCTCATTTGTGGATCCTAGCACCAAATTCTTATAAGTAAGTCAAGCCTGATGCTACTATAGATATAACTTGAGGGCTGGAGAGATGGCCTAGCGGTTAAGAGCGCCGACCGCTCTTACAGAGGACCCGGGTTCGATCCCCAGCATCCACATGGCGGCTGAAAACCGTCTGAAACTCCAATTCCAGGAGAACTCCAGTTCCAGGGGAATCCGAGACCCTCTTCTGACCTCCGCGGCGTTGCACGACATGGGTGCACAGACCTGCATGCAGACAGTACATTCATACACATACAGAAATAAAAAAAAAAAAAAGAAAATAGATATAACTTGAAATTTATGTCTCTATTTTCCCAAGTTCTAAGATTTATGAGAAAGAATCAACCTCTTCTTTGAAAGTACATTAAAACACACATCAACTTGATATGTAACCCAGGAATGTAAAGTTATATTTCTTTCTGCCTGCGTGCAAAATTACTGTTAAAATGTGAATCTCAAACATGTTTTGTAATTAACCTATAGCTTATTTTCAGACTCTGTCATTTTGGTATATATGTGCAGTGAATATATGCCTATTTTGGAGTAATATAAAATTAAGGGGAGCAATAACAATATCCAAAGAAATAAAAATAATATAATAACTAAACTGAATTGTTATACTCCTCAAACTAAAATATATATAATTATATCTTACAACATGCATTTGAAATTTGATGTCTACTATAATTTCTGAACATTGACTACTGGCAAAACTATACCACCATGCTTTCACAATAATGTGAAATTTGTCAATGTTACTACAATGCGAGTTTGCCATTCACTCTCTTTCAACATTCTCCAGCCTATACAAAGTCCTTTATTGTAATAATGCTACTTCTTTTTTTAATTTTTAATTTGTTTATTTTTTGTGTGTATGAATGTACTGTCTGCATGTAGGTTTGTGCACCCGTGTCGTGCAATGCCGCGGAGGTCAGAAGAGGGTGTCGGACTCCCCTGGAACTGGAGTTCTCCTGGCATTGGAGTTACAGACGGTTCTTAGCCACCATGTAGGTGCTGGGGATCGAACCCGGGTCCTCTGCAAGAGCAATCGGTGCTCTTAACCGCTAGGCTATCTCTCCAGCCCTAATAACGTTACTTCTTAAAGAAAGTGATGTTAATAAAATCTTTCAAAAATTATAAAGTTGTAAAACTTGACATTAGTTTCATATTACTTTCTTTTGTTTAGATAATTTGAGTTATTAAATGTAAATTATTCTTTCTGTGATAATAGAAAAGAGATACAAGTGAAATGAATTATTAACATAATAAACAAATTTTCATATTTCTATATACAAATGTTAAAACATGAAAATTAAAACCCAAAACAAAATAAAAACCATTTATTATTACAGTCAACAAAGAGAATCATAACCTTCAATACCTATAAAATTTTCTGAATGCTTACTGTCAGTCTTTGTCTTTATCTCAGTGTAGATTATTAACAGTTTGTTATTTTGACGCTGGCTGACTGACCACGGTTGGATTTACATTGTTCCATTATATTATGAATTATTAATACACATTACTATGACCTATGTAAATTACTAACTGTAGAATAATCAATTTAATTTTTTGGTCTTTCTGAGACAGGGTCTCCCTGTAACCCCAGCTGTCCTGGAACTCACTCTGTAGACCAGGCTGGCCTTGAACTCACAAAGATCCGCCTGCCTCTGCCTCCCAAGTGCTAGGATTAAAGGCGCGCGCCACCATGCCCAGCTCTATCAATTTGATTTTTATCCAGGCTTTGTTATATGTTTCTCTCATAATATGAAACTCAGTTCTTAGGTTTTGTATTAAGTTTTCTATAGCAAAATGAAACAAGTATACTAAATTTTCTTACAAATATAACAATTTCACTCATTCATGCAGTATAACATAGATTTAACAATATACTAGTAATAGTCTTGGTGAGTACCACACTAATGAAGAATTAAGTTATTTTTGAAATGGGATAAAAATAATATTTTGCCCTGATTATGAAAACAAAATTGACCTCAAAATTAATACGTGTAAATAGTATCAAATATGTTCCATCCATGCTAAAATAGTTATCTAAAAATTCTTATGTATTAACAGTGCATTGAATAAATTTTCATGTTAATTTTTATTAATTGCTAAAATATTAGTTTAGGTCTTAAATTCTAGGGAAAAGCATATATTCACAGAAGGTATAATATGAAGGTGAATTCAAGCTCATATATAGATTTTATAATCAGTAGGTCTATGTATTCTATCAGAGGAAGAGAGAAAAAGAGGGAGATAGGATATTAAATGACTAAATAAATTAAAAACTTACAAACTATTAGCTATAATCGAAGCATGAGATTTGTAAACAAGTGCTTTTTAAAAAATTTTTTTTTAATTAATTTATTTCTGTGTGTGTATGAATGTACTGTCTGCATGTAGGTCTGTACACCCGTGTCATGCAATGCCGTGGAGGTCAGAAGAGGGTGTGGGATTCCCCTGGAACTGGAGTTCTCCTGGAATTGGAGTTTCAGACGGTTCTTGGCCGCCATGTGGGTGCTGGGGATCGAACCCGGGTCCCTCCAAACCCGGGTCCTCTGTAAGAGCGGTCAGCGCTCTTAACTGTTAGGCCATCTCTCCAGCCCCACAAGTGCTTTTTTATTCAAATATGATTGATGATTTTATTTTAACTCAGCTGTGATTTTAGAATTCAAAATGTTTCCATAAGCTTCTGCAATTTTTGGAACTAAAACAAATGATAAAACTCAACAGAAGTGATAAATTCATTTTATGCATTTTTGTGAAATAACAGGTGAAGCCTGTAATTTCACTATTGTCAAAATTAAAAATAGTTGGTTTTTTTTTTCCACAACTCTACTACTCTACTGCTACAAAGGTTGGGCAAAATGTTTTATCATGGTTCAAAGCACAGCTCCAATTTTTTGTTTTGTTTTGTTTTTTACTTTTAAATCATTGGTGACATACCAGCGTGCATAAAAATGTGCACTGTGTCTTAAAATTGCTTTTTAAAATAGTACATAAAAAATAGCAATTATGAGATTTTTAATATTTTTACCATTGTTGTAGAATTTTTAAATTAAAAAAATATATGAGTGCTATCCCCACATGTATGTAAATGCTCCCGTGCCATACAATGCCTGGTAGAGGTCAGAAGACAAAGTCAGATCCCTTGGAACTGAAGTTACAGACGGCTGTTACCCCACCCTCTGGGTTCTGGGATTTGAACCCAGGTCTTCTGCAAAAACAGCCACTACTCTTAACCACTGAGCCATCTCTCCAGACTTTTTCTCAGATTTTTAACATAATGACCAATGATATAGTTGTTCTCATTTAAGATAATAAGATACATTTCTGTGTTCGAAATAATTACATGTACATCTGAATTGTATTCAGCATTCTAATGTGTTCAGTTAAATTAAAAAAATATTAAATGGTCTATATTTGCTTTCATTTTATGAATTACTACAGTATTTGAACCAGCATAATACAGGCATTAAGGTGGCCCTTATTATATGTGATTAGATAAAAATATTAATTTCCATCACCAGATAACTCAGAATCCATAATCATGCAAACATAGGAAAGTCATGTGACCCCTATCCATGGAGTCAAAACCACTGGGATACATATTGACAAAACCTTTCTGAATATCCAATAACAAAATAGCTTACAGTGCTTAGTTACAAAGTCATTGCTAATCTAGGGGTAAAAAGGAAGGGAATCAACATTCTTTTTAAATACAAGTAAATGAAATGCATATTATATATTTTTACACAACATTCTGGTGGAACTCTAATAAATAATTATTCTGTGTTACAAAATGAGGTGAAGTTTTGCAAACAAATCTTTTCTCTTACTTCATTAGAGCTATTTGGTTTTCTGAAATAATCAGCACTAAGAATTTGAGGTATGTGTTTCCCAAAATGTGTCTTACTCAATGAGTATATGGTAACAGTAACGATATAACTGTCAAATTATGCTATTTGAAATATATAAATTTTACCTGAACAGGAAAGGAAAATATCAGGGTTTAAAATAGTTTTCATGCAGCAACCTACAATTTTTCATTTTTATGTAACTGTATGTGTATATAGATTACATCTTAATCACTTTACTAGAACTGTTACATTCATATACAATATGAGTCCTATAAAAGGCATATTTACTGTCATCTTACCAGGTTGGCCTATTGGCCCTGGAGTTCCTGGTGGACCTGGTGGTCCCTGAGCACCAATTCCTGGCAGGCCAGGAGGCCCTACTGGGCCAGGCTGCCCATTTGGTCCAATATCACCTTTGAAAAAATAAGCATAGTTATGATGTTAAAATAGCAGTTTTTTTCATTCAAAAATAAATGTACAAATAGATACCCCAAAGCAGAAAAATCATCAGTGTTTAAAGTCTGATTATTTAACATAACATGAGCCGTCAACTTCAGCACTTGCAATAGCCTCTCAAAACAAAACAAGTTATTATAAATTTCACCTTCCTAATATTTGCAATTCATCTTGGATAATTTTTATTTATAAGTTTAAAATATGTTCTGAGCTGGGCATGGTGGCACAAACCTTTAATCCTAGCACTTGGGAGACAGAGACAGGTGGATCTCTGTGAGTTCAAGGCCAGCCTGGTCTACAGAGTGAGCTCTACGATAGCTGGACTAAAGGGAGACCCTGTTTTAAAAATACCAAAAAAAATGTTCTGAATTACCTATGTTTTGCAGATAAGTTTTGGACTTAATTTTTAGACAGGGTCATTCTGTAGCCCTCAGCTGGCTTGGAACTAGCTATGCAGACCAACCTGACCTTGAAATCACAGAGATCTGCCTCTTTCTGCCTCCTGAGTGCTGAGATTAAAGGCATGAGCCATCACACTGGACATAAGTAGATAACTTTGAACACTTTCCTTTTTATTAACTTGTCGTTATAGGTGAAAATATGTTCCAATCTCTCTCAGCTAAACTGATTTGATATTAGAAACTTTACCCTCTTGATCTATTATCATTTCCGCTTTTCAAATTCTACATGTATCAAAATTGCCTGAGGACCATTAACGGAGAGGCAGTGCAAAGATTTAATGAGACAGTCTGTCAGGGGAACTGGAGAGAAATAATTCTTCTGGACCGCTGCAGTCCTGAACTCACATAATCTTTGGTTGCCTGCTCAAAACTTGTATAAGATCAAGACAATGTTCTAGCATGGAGCGGGAAGTGGTTCATGGGTTGCCCAACCCTATCTTAGGAGAGTTGTGGACAGTTGATGGTTTCTGGGCAAGAGAGAGTTTTCTTTTAAGAATGTGGCCCCTGGACCGTGCTCCAGTGGATGACCTCACACCCATGAGTACATGAGCAGTGCAAATTAGAGTCAGTGGGCCATTAAAAAGGACACAAATTTTAGGAGCGAGTAGAGGGATGGAGGGTAGATCTGATATGAGTTAAAGGGGAGGAGCGAAGGATGAATATACTCAACATACATTGTATGCATGTATGAAAATTTTTTTTGGTCTTTTCGAGACAGGGTTTCCCTGTAGCCCCAGCTGTCCTGGAACTCACTCTGTAGACCAGGCTGGCCTTGAACTCACAAAGATCCACCTGCCTCTGCCTCCCGAGTGCTAGGATTAAAGGAGTGTGCCACCATCCACAGCTGTCTTGGTATTTTTTAGAGACAGGGTCTCCCTGTAGCCCCAGCTGTCCTGGAACTCGCTATGTAGACCAGGCTGGCCTTGAACTCACAGAGGTCTGCCTGCCTCTGCTCCCGAGTGCTGAGATTAAAGGCGTGCACCACCACGCCCAAAACATGTATGAAATTATAAGAGGATTAATAACAATATGTTTTAGAATTCACTGTTTTCATTGCACGATGAGATAAGTTTGGACAACGGTATAGAGTCATATAGTCACATATAAATCACATCAAAATCACAATCTACAACTGTTCCATCAACACCCAAAAGGACCTGTTCCCAGCTATAGTTGATCCTTCGCCAGATGCAATGAACATATTCTTAAGGAAAATACAGAATTTTAAGAAACATTTTTCATTATTTTATGTGTATTGTCTGCATTGATATAAGTGCACCTGTGTCTTGCAATGCCTACAGCACTCAGAAAAACACATCGGATTCTCCTGGAACTGAAGTTACAGGCAGTTGTTAGCAGCCATTTGGGTGCTGGGACTCAAACCTGGGTCCTCTGCAAGAGCCACCAGTGCTTTTAATTGCTGAGGAATAGGCAGCCCCAACAGCAGACATTTTTAAAGATTCTAACATTTATTTGGAAAAGTGAATAATCTGTAATGGTCAAAGGAAATTTAAAAATAGTGTTGGAGAATTCAAAGAATTTGATTTCAAGTCTTACAACAGTAATTAACATAGTTTGAGATATGTGAAATACAAACACATACCGTACTGCATCATAAGAGAGCATCTAGACATAAAATTGTATGTTTTGTGTGGGGCTTGGCATTAAATCCAAGAGCTCGTGTATGCATGTGGATATCTGTGACACCGAGACCAGCTTGATTTACATATCAGTTCCAGGCCAGCTGGGCTACAAAGAGAAATAGTGTCCAAAATATAATACGTTTGGTGCTATTTCAGTTACTGTTAAATTTATTTTTTTACAATATGACTTTTTCCTGCATGTATTATGTGCACCATGTGCATGCAGTGCCATTGGAGGTCACACAAAGACACTGAATCCCTTGGAACTAAACTTATGGACAGTTATTAGTTGCCATGTGGGTGCTGCAAACATATCCAGGGTCCTCTGCAAGAGCAGCCAGTGTTCTTAACTGCTCAGCAATCTCTCGAGCCCGTGGTCTTATTTTAAATAATAGTTTTGTAGAAATACATTTTTCTATATTTTCCCCAAATCCTATACTCTAAATTGTATTTTTGTTTCAGAAGCTTATGTTTCTTGCCTGATAACAATGGCTAGTACTTTTAGTATAATACTGAAATTCGTGAGACACCTTTGTCTTGCAACATAACTTTGGGGGAAATTCAGACTTTCACAAATAAATATAATGGAGTAAGCTTTGTACAAATATCTTTTATCATGGTAAGGGAGTTCTAAGTTAGTGTTTCTGTTGATGATACTTCTGAGGCAGGGTTTCCCACCATAAACTGGTGTGGCCTAGACTCACGTAGCTCAGGATGTCCTTGAAATTGAGACAATATTTCTGCCTCAACCTAACATGTGCTGGGATTAAAAGATGCGACTCTATTCATAATTTTTCAGAAGTATTTTCTAGAAAAAGGCATTGAATTTAATCAAACACTTTTAGCCATACTTAACGTAAGGTAATAGTTTAGCTTTAAGTCCTTAGATTATTGATATAGCAAATTACACTGAATAATTTTCAGATATCAAACCATGTTATATTATAAATCGATTTGGTTGTAACGCAGTCTCTTTTTTATATACTGTGGTCTTTGATGTGCTTCTGTTCTCTTGAAAACTTTTACCTGTATGTTCATGACAGATTTTTGGCATATAACTTACTTTTCTTACAATGTCATGGCCTGGTTTTGATATCAGGGTAACTGTAGCCTCATAACCATTGGGAAGTGATTCTTTTAGTACTTATATTAGGAAAGAAGTTATGTAGAAATGATATTATTTCTTTTTTTTGGTATTTTTGAGACAGGGTCTCCCTGTAGCTCCAGCTGTCCTGGAACTCACTCTGTAGACCAGGCTGGCCTTAAACTCACAAAGATCCACCTTCCTCTGCCTCCCAAGTGCTAGCATTAAAGGCGTGTTCCACCATGCCTGGCCAATATTATTTCTTTTTAAAAACGTTTTTATAGAACTTCTGCTCAAAACAATCAACTTCCACATGGAGAATATTGAAAGACACTGAGAAAGAGATGAAAAGCATCTTTGGCAGAATGCATGAGCTCTGGTGGGGTGGGGGGATGGGGGGACATGGGTCTAGAGTTGATTAAAAAAATAAATTAATTAATTAAAAGAAAACATTTTTATAGAAATTCCCAGAGACATTAACTGGACCTGAAATTTTCTTTGCTGGAAGAGTTTTAATATGAGCTCAATATAAAAGCATAGGTATATACAAATTGCTTTATCAGTAGACGCCAATAAATAGGAGCAATAGCTTATAATTGGTTCATTTAATCTATATTGGTAAATATGTTACAGCCCTTTGTCAAGCTTTCAATGTATATAATAGTACTGTGATGAAGTTCTCATTTTCATTAGTAAAATTGACAACCTCTATATAGCTTTTTCTTGCTCATCAGTTTTATTGGCTATTTCTTTTTAAAATATTTTATTTATTATTTTCTTTCACACATATGTGTGTATTTCTTCTATGTATGCAAGTGCAACCAAATCATGCAATACCTGAGGAGGTCAGAGAGGGCATCAGGTCCCTGGGAACTGGAGTTTCTGACAGTTTTTAGAAGTCATGTGTTGCTGGGACCCAGGTCTTCTGCAAAAGCAGCCAGTGCTTTTAACCACTGAACCATTTCTCCCGCCCCTCAATATTTCCAAATAAACTAATTTGGTTTGATATGTATATCAGTTTTATTAGAATTTTTTTCAAAATCATCATTTGGGTTCATGTACCTATAGAATACTAATGCATCTCTGAACTGTCAACAGTAAAAGTTCCTCATGCAACAGAGGGCAATTACCGTGGAAAGACACAATTGATCAAAATGTAGAAAATAAGAGACTGCAGAGTAGATGTCCCTGGATAGGACCGTTGTATTAAACTTCACCCATCCAGAACTCAGGAACAAGTCATGGGGTGGAAAGATTTTTAAGAGCAAAGGGTTATGGATAACCACAATGATACAGTTTTCCAGGCTTCTGGCAACTTGCTCATATGAATTTACCATAATGGAAATAGCATGCACAATACCCATGCAAACTCAAAGCAGATAAAAGCTCAGCATAGAACTAAGTAATTGGATAAGAAATCCCCAACTTAGCCCAGGAACTATTGGTAGTTGATCACTGCTGGGTGAGGGAGAATTGATCTTCTTAAAAGGAGTGACACTAGACAGATAGACCAGGTACTAGTGGATGAACTCATGCCAAGGGACATACGGGGACCCAAATTTGGCAAGATGGTCCTTACCAAACATAACAGAATGCATGAAATCGGATGGAGGGGTATACGTAGGTGGAGACATGGGAAGAGGGTCTAAATATTTTTTTTAATTTTTTTTATGTATATGAGTGTACTGTCTGCATGTAGGTTGGTGCACCCATGTCTTGCAATGCTGCCGCGGTCAGAAGAGGGCACAGGATTTCCCTGGAACTGGAGTCAAAGACAGTTCTTAGCCGCCATGTGGGTGCTAGGACTCAAATCTGCAAGAGCAGATGGCACTCTTAACCACTGAGCCATCTCTCCAGCCCCGCTATGTTTAAGATGTATTATATATACATCTATGTTTAAGATGTATTATATAAAATCCATAAAATCAATAAAAATATATATCAGAAAGTGTAGTATAACTGATGCTTTATATATAGTGTATTATATAATTACTATAGTCTCCCTTGTGCAAATGTACTTTTGAATTTATTTACTTTAATTTCATACAATAAAAGATTAGAAAATTTGAGATTTTTCTTTTTTCTAATATTACCTTTTAGTACACAAATTTCTTTTAAAGTCACTAGATATGCTTTATTCCATTTTTCATTCTACTCTAATGCTTGCTAATTTTTCTAATGATTATTTTCCAAATATGTGTCTTTTTGGTAGTGATTTCTTATTAAATCATTCTGATACTGATAAAAATATTTATTTTATTTTATGTGTATATATTAGCAACTGCCTGTATGTATGTGCACAAGCTCATGGCTGGTGCCTGGGGAGTCTAGAAGAGGTCTTTGGCTCTCTTGGAACTAAATTTACAAGCAGTTATGAGCCACCAGATATGGACTCTGGAAACAGATCCCAGGTCTCCTGCCAGGTAAGCAAGTGCTCGTAATTGTTGAGCCACCTCTCCAGTCCCTTTTACTTTATTTATTTATTTATTTATTTATTTATTTATTTATATTTTATGAACTTTTTGTCTGAAAGTAAGTGAATCATACATGCGCAATGACTGCAGAGCCTAGAATCGGCCATCAGCACCCCTGAAAATGGGGTTAAATGGGGTTGCTAGGTGTCATCTAGGTGCTGGGAAGTTAACTTGGTCCTCTGTAAGAGCACCCAGTTGTCTTAACCACTGAGTCATCTTTGCATGCCCAGTTGCTGAGTTTTAATACCTAGTTATTCATCTAAATGCGCCTTATAGGTGAACATTTTAAGGGCATCAATCCTGAGGATTAAACCCAGGGCCTTGTACATGGCAAGAAAGTATAAATCCCGGCTTTGGTAGGTAAATTTTTTATTGTAATATGTTAGTAGAGTTTTCACAATGATATATTGATTCAAAACGTTAATGGTAAATATTCATAAAAAATTCCCACTGAGAAAACTACTATCATAGCAATACAACCTAGATTTTCTTCAATAACAGGATTCATGCCTTTGTGTTTCCAGGGATTCAAGTATTAAATGGGACAAATTACAAACAGAATATAATGTTGGTGTAATGAAGGGAATACATGGAAGAATTGTTCAAATTCTAATTCTTCAAGAAAATTAAGAACTATACAAGGATCAGTGCATGGTGACTCACACCTATAATCCCACGTGGGCTATACAGAAAGACCTTGTCTCAAAAAAACAAAAACAAAGCCGGGCGTGGTGGCATGCGCCTTTAATCCCAGCACTCAGCGGGAGGTAGAGGTAGGCGGATTTCTGTGAGTTCAATGCCAGCCTGGTCTACAGAGTGAGATCCAGGACAGCTGGTACTAAAAGGGAGACCCTGCCTCAAAAATACAAAAACAAAACAAACCAAAACAAAACAAAAAAACCCAAACCAAAACCAAACAAACCCTTTTGTTTTCAGTATTGAAAATATGAGAATCTTAAATTTCCTTCCAAAGATTAAACATATGAGTAGTGATACATTCATGTTTAAAATAAGCGTCAGTACATTTCTTCATAAAACATGCATGAAGAATATAATAAGCAAAATATAGTTAGTAGATAATTTCCATAAGGAGTCTATCACTACATTACCACATAGCACAATTTGATTAGTAATTTTCAGAGTCGAGGACATATACTTGGGAGGAAACTGGTGAGGAACACTGTAATTTTAAGTGAGTTGCAGCTGAACACAATTATTTAGTCAAAGATATATTGGTATATCCAAAGAATTTACTTAAAATTTTTTTGGTCTACTTTGGCATTTTCCCAACAGAATTAATCTCGGCTAAAAGAGGCCTCAGGTATATCATTGCTTTAAACAATTTTTTATTTTATTCATTTTTGTATGTATGTACTGTCTGCATGTAGGTTTGTGCACCCGTGTAGTGCAATGCTGCGGAGGTCAGAAGAGGGTGTCAGATTCCCCTGGAACTGGAGTTCTCCTGGAATTGGAGTTACAGACGGTTCTTAGCCGCCATGTGGGTTCTGGGGATCAAACCCAGGTCCTCTGTAAGCGAAGTCGGTGCTCTTAACCGCTAGGCTATCTCTCCAGTCCCAATATTATTGCTTTAATAGAAATCAAATCAACATGGTTTAGGAATATGGACTTAATTTCTATAATTCTGTAAGAGCCAAAACATTGACCAGGAAAATCTCACTCCTTGCAAACCAAACAGTGAAAAAAAGTCTGTCAAGCCAGCCATACTAATTCTCCTCTTTCTATATATTAGGAAACTCAAAATCAAGAGGGTAAATGAAAGCAGAAGGAAAATGGGGGAAATTATATCAATAGTTTAGAGGGGGAAAATAAGGCAGTTAAACCATGGAATGATAGTCAATTCATTTGTAGAAAGGGACATACAAATTTGAACTACACGGAGAAGAAAGGCAAAGTAGCTAGTGCACTTAAATCAGTTCATTTTCTTAAAGAAAAATGTTAGCACTTTTACATTACTGGAGTTCAAATGTTGATATATAACTACAATAATATAAACAATGAGACAATAGGTTAAGGACAGTAAAATAGATAAAATCAAATTGACAACATATAGATCCATTAATATACAGCATTTGATTTCACAGAGATCCCCAAATAATTCATTGTGAGAGGTGTACTTTATATAAGTGATACACATATTATTTTAGATTAATAACAGTTTTTAAATTATGGTACCTATAAGATGGAATATCTTGGCAGTGGTAGTACAGGTAAGTATTTCTTACATAAGACACAAAATTATAACAAAAACAATAGAACAATAAAAGTAACAAAAAAATAAGAACTTTTCATTAAATATACTAGAAAAAATAATCAAAACAGGGATAAAAACTCATGAACTTATTCTTTTTAAATTTATTTATTTATATATTTTTTATCAAATCTAGACCCGTGTCCCCTACCCTATCCCCCCACCCCACCAGAGTTCATGCATTCTACCAAACATGCTTTTCATCTCTTTCTCAGTCTTTTCCAATATTCTCCATGTGGAAGTTGACTGTTTTGAGCAGAAGTTCACGGTTTCAGTCAGTTCTTTGATGCAGTCTTTCTGTTGTTTTTGTTGTTGTTGTTTCCAATATGCATCACTCCCAACTGCTTTGGACAAAAGCTCAAGGGGCTGTGCACAAGAAATACTGACAACTAGGTAATTGGCAACAGCATCCACAGATGAGGGATACCATTTGTCGTTTGTTTTTCTGGGACTGTGTTACTTCACTCAGCATGATGTCCTCTAGCTCCAGCCATTTTCCTGCAAAGCTCATGATGTCGTCTTTCTTTACTGCTTCACAGAACTCCATTGTGTAGATGTACCACATTTTCTCTAACCACTCATCAGTTGAGGGGCATTTGGGTTGGTTCCAGCTCCTTGCTATTGTGAAGAGAGCTGAAATAAACAT
>VZQC01013526.1:125169-147292 GCA_009823505.1 Rhizomys pruinosus
CAACAACAACAACAACAACAACAGAAAGGACTGCATCAAAGAACTGACTGAAACAGTGAACTTCTGCTCAAAACAGTCAACTTCCTCATGGAGAATATTGAGAAAGACTGAGAAAGAGATGAAAAGCATGTTTGGCAGAATGCACGAGCTCTGGCAGGGTGGGGGGAATGGGCGGGAACACGGGTATTGATTTGTTAAAAAAATAAAAATAAAAGTATTTAAAAAAATAAATAAATGTGTGTATAATATGTGGTTGGTTGGCTGGATTTACTCCACGAGGTGTACTTTGTTCACCTCTTCATTACCATGATATGTATACAAATAAATGTGTGTGTATGTCTGTACATACAAACATTTTTATAATAGCAATTAATTGAATGCAACTCACTTATTCATTAACAACAGAATGGATGACTCTACTCCGATACATAAATACACAATGGGATAATCTACAGCAATGAAAATGAAAAAAAATATCAAAAGAACTTAAGCTAGTAAATTAGTATGAAGCACAAAAAGAAGGAAAAGCAGTTTGCTTAGGAATGCATAGATAAAGGATAAATGGAAGGAAAGAGTCAAAAGTAAGGATACTGGTTACTTTTGGAAGGAGGAAACAGATTACGAATAGGAAATGAGAAAAGATAGGAGAGTGGATGATTTTAGAATCCTTGAAATCTCACTTATTTTGCTTGAAATGTACTTTATATATTTTTTTATTTTTTATTGTTATTAAACATTTTCCTAAATCATACATCATTTTTCAATAGAATTTAGAGTTACTTCCCTTTCCACGCCCAAGGAACTGTAGAAAACAAAACTGGATAGACTCAGAAAAAGATGCAAAACATGTATGGAAATCTCACATTTTTATATAGTTACATGTGTGTTTATGCTAATTTCTGTTTAAACTTTGCATTGTTATCATGCACTTAAAAAGAACAAAAGCAGGTCTCAGAAGATTGCAGTCAGTGCCTAATGAACTAGCTGGAGAACCTGAACTTAGAAACTCCCAAGCATGAAAACAGTTGCAGGTGGTGGCACGTGTCTGTAAACCCAAGACTAGGGTATGGAGACAAGAACTCTGGAGAGCACCGGCCACTCAGCCTAGCCATATCAGTGAGCTCCAGGTTCAGTGAGAGAAGCTATCTCAAAAGATAAAGTGCATGCACAACCCCCACCCATGTATATATATGAACATATACATGCACACACACACACACACACACACACACACACACACACACGAACACAAATGATAGCAAGGAAAGAAAAAAAATTAATAAGAAATCTCCCTTACAAGAAACACATTCTATTCTCCTGCTATGGGGGACGTAAATGGCTAAAGAAACACATTTCTCAGGAAAGGGAGCCAATGCGTTCATTTCTGCTTTTAGGCACAAAATTTAAAACAAACACAAACAACTATGGTAAACTTACCTGGTAATCCTGGCTGGCCTGGATTTCCTGCCACACCTTGTATGCCTTTTTCACCTACTGGGCCTGGAGGGCCAAAACCAATGGGACCCATCGGTCCCATATTCCCTGGGAGACCTGGCAAACCTGGGTTCCCAGGAGGGCCTCTTTCACCCTTAAAAGTAATTCCACCCTGAAAATGAAAAAGTTTAAGACAAAAACATACAACTTATAGCTTGGTATGACCGAATAATATTGTTTAATTGCGTGCATGATCACTTGACTCTCTCCTTCAACAAATAATTCTGAACATTAACTGCGTGCCTAGTAATACAAGCAAAGAAGTTAAATAGGCCAAAATCTCTGCTCTTGTGAAGCTTACAATCTAGTATTAATAAAGATGGTCTGGCTAATCTAGTACAAAATATACTCTCAACCTAAGTATCCTGGGCAATGTGTTGAATACAAAATGAGGCTGTTTATGCTCAGTGTTTGTCTCTGTAGTTTATTAACTCAGATATAACTATATATAAAATCAAGTTAGATGTCTTGTTTGCAGGTCTAAGTATACACAGAGCTTTATGTTGAAAGAGAAGGTAAAACCCACACTGACTCATAAATATTAAATCTCCCGTATACTCAGTACAGTAAGGAGTTAATACACAGTTTACAAAACAGAAAAGAGTACCAAAGAAACCCTACAAAGTAATAGTGCCCCATTCCATGTAACATAGTGCCATTTTAGGCAATGCTAAAGTATTCAACTCAGCAGCAGGCCCATTCTTTGTTTGAATTCAGCAAACGTATTTTAGTGCTACAGACTTAACCTAGAGGCTCACACATGCCAAGCATGAGCACTACGACTGTGATGCACCCCTAGCCTGTAGACAAAATTTTTAAGTGGCAAGTTGCTATCATAAAAGAAAAAAATATCAAACGAACTCACAGGCTCTCCTTTGGGGCCAGGAAGTCCTGGCAATCCATCCTGTCCAGGAGTGCCAGGTAGACCAGGAAGCCCTGGAGCTCCAGGGGAACCCAACTCTCCTTTGTCTCCTTTCATTCCTGGAAAAGTGAGGACATCACCAGGATCACCTTTAGATCCTGGAAAGCCTGGAGCACCTGGAGCTCCTGGTGTGCCCTGGGTTGGAAGAAAATTAAAAAAAAAAAAGAAAGAGGGGAAAGAAAGAAGAAACGGAAGTCAGGTTTGTTTCTAACATCTTTCTTTCCAGTTCACTCCACTAACTCATATAATAGCAGGTAGTATACAACGTACTGGGTGAAGTGAGGCATGTGAGGCAGATAGAGGACAAAATCAAATAAATTATGACATAGCATGAATATACAGGCTAAACTTATTCATATTGATAAGTGAGAATCAAAGGGCAGACAGCTTCCTCCTACTGATTTTCTGATTCACAATATACTCAAAACTTACTGGCAATCCTTTGGGACCAGTTGCTCCGGCATGGCCTTTTTCACCCTTCTCTCCAGGGAATCCAAGAGATCCTAACACACATGTGCACACAAAATAATATGAACATGAAACGTCTATTCCAAACAAGTGCATATATAAATAAACAAGTCAAGAACTTAAATTTTGAACTACAACTTATATTTATTTAACTGAAGATTTTCCCCTTTCATTTTCTCGATATGAAGAAATCACTTTCTTTTAAATAAAGTTAATAGTTCACAGCACATATATTCTTGCATCCTTTGGTATTTCTGACTCAAAAGTAGCCTTTTGCAAAGTTTGGAGTTACTAAAAATGTTTGAGGGGAGCTTCTATAACAATTCAATTGCCAAGGGAAGAAGTACATAAGGAAGCTTGCATATATTTATACTGAGACCCTCAGTTGTTATTTCTTTTATTGGCTATTCCCCAAGATTCAGTTAATGAAAGATGTTTAGAGCCAAAGCTTACAGGAAAAGTGACTTAAACAGTGGCTGCCCAAATGAATTTCTGAACCAGCTGCAACATTAATCCTAGTTATTAATGCAATAAACTTATTCTTGGATATTGCTAAGAATTGCTTACTCCATAGCTACTGAATCAGAAACTTGGGGAGGGGATTCAGCAATCTGGATTTTAACAAGCCATCTATGTGATTCTGATTCATCTCCAATTTTGAAAACCAGTAGACTAGAGGTATAGTCTACTATATATTTCTACACTACAAACTCCTAATGAATTGGTATCTTTTGTAGACACACTAGACCAGCAAAAAATCTGGAATCTACTGTCAGCCTGGACTCAGAATTCGACCTCAAGAAATACAATATTTCTATATTAAAGAGATAGTTGAGTGGAACAGTTCTGTTTAAAATGCTGAATAAGGTTTTGATTCAAAATAAGGAAGGATGTGTTACATGTACAAATAGTATTGGCAGCTGACTGCAAAAACTCCAAGAGACACCCTGTTCTTTAATGACATGTGATCTATCCCCAGTGACTCTGGTTCAGAAACTATACTCAGGGTCCAGATATTATGAATTTCCCCCCTAGCTTTCTGGAAGAAAATTCTGACTCTATTTGTCATTTCACAGTTCTTAGAATAATACAAAGTTCAGGGGCTGGAGAGATAGCCTAGCGGTTAAGAGCACCGACTGCTCTTGCAGAGGACCCGGGTTTGATCCCCAGCACCCACATGGCGGCTGAGAACCGTCTGTAACTCCAATTCCAGGAGAACTCCAGTTCCAGGGGAATCCGAGACCCTCTTCTGACCTCCGCGGCATTGCACGACACGGGTGCANAAAAAAAAAAAAAAAAAAAAGAAGAATACAAAGTTCTATAAAACAGAATGTAAATAGCTTCAGGTATTAGAAACAAAGGCATAATATATTTCTTAAGAGAGACATTTTATAATTTTTAGATGAGTAACTATAAATCGAGAAACCAACAACATTACAAAAATATGAGCTCACCAAAATGAGCCAAGAATGTTTTAAACATTGTCTTTATAAGAAATGTGTTACCTGGAGGGCCTGGGAGACCTGGTAAACCAGGTTGTCCTGGAGGCCCTGAAACACCAGTTCCAATACAGTTGAAGCAGGTGTCACCTTTGTCACCTGATTTAAAAAAACAAGTATTAATTAAACCTTCTTTAGATAGATTCTAAAGAATTGAGCTGTCAGGATAACCCTCATTTAACAAGACATATGGATAAAAAAATAAAAGGCGTGAAATTTGCATAATGCTTGTAGTCAGAGACAAGAACAGCAAGCAGACTGGACTACTGAAGAAGAGTAAGAAAGTGGAATCAGGTCACAGTTAAGGGCAATGAGTGGCTTGCCATGAAACATTATGCAGGCCATGTTAGACTGTGCAATTCACTGTGCGTGAAATGAGAAGATGATAGAAGTTAAGCAGAGTAGCCACATGGTATAATAAGCTTTAAAAGTATGATTCTGAGTGCTACATTAAAAAAGACGTTTTGTTATAATGTGAATTCCTTAACAGGCTCTAGAATTAACTTACCACTTATTTTCAGACTTTGTAATTGCAGTATATGGGTAGAGGGTATGTATTCATATTTTAGAGTAATATAAAATTAAAGGGAAAAATGTAAATTCCTAAACATATTTTGGAGCTAACATACATTTTATTTTCAGAGTGCATAATTTTGGTATACATGTGAAGTATACATAGGCATATTTTGTACCAATACAAATGCGAGGGAACAACAACAACGTAAGGACTGGGTCAAAGAACTGACTGAAATAGTTAATTTCTGCCCAAAACAATGAACCTCTGCAGAGAAAAGCTTTAAAAAGACAGATAAAGATGCAAGACATGTATGGCAGAATGCATGAACTGGAGTGGGGTGGGTGGGTGGCATGGAATGGGCAATGTATCTAAATTGGACTGAGAAATGATGTATGAAATACCCAAAACATCAATACAAATATTTTATTAAAAAAAAGACTTTTAAGGGACTGCAGAGTGTTCATCTAACAATAAGAGCTCTGTATCACTGCCCTCCTGCAAAGTCTCAGGGAGCATAGTGGAAGAGGGAACAGAAAGATTGTTAAGAGTCAGAGGCAGTAGATGACTACACTGAAACAGTGTTTTCAGGATACAATTTGTACATATGACCCCACAATACTCCTGAAAGCATACAAAAGATATGCACAAGCCCATGCCAGACAAAAATCCTAGCATTGGGTTGGGGAGGGGGTTGGCTCTGCCCCTAGCTTAGACTCTGTTGGCAATTGATGGCTGCTGGGAGTGGGATAGGCATTTTTCTTTAAAGGCAAGATGACCATTCTCCAGAGGATAGACCCATACACAAAACAGTATCTGGGGAACCAAAATTGGATTTGATAAGATTTTTAAAAAAGGAACCATCATCAGAGGAATAAGGAGATGGAACTTAGAGGAGATGGGAAGGGAAGCTGAATATGATCAAAATATGTTGTAAGGAATTATCAAATAAATCAGTAAAAATATTAAAAAAATAAACTTTAGGGGCTGAAGAGATGGCTCAGGAGGTAAGAGCACTAACTGCTCTTGCAGAGGACTTGGGTTCTATTCCAAGCACCCACATGGCAGCTAACAACCATCCACAACTCCAGTTCCAGAAGATCCAACACCCTCTTCTGACTTCTCTGGGCATCGCATGACACAGGTGCACTTACATACATGCAGAGAATACATTCCTACATATAAAATAAAATATTTAAAATAAATAAAATTAAGGAAAAGAATGGAAAACAGGTAATCACTTAAGATGCTCCTGAAATGAAGCAGAAGAGATATGACAGCTCTTCTAAGAGTGACATATGATCTACCCTATGGATATTTTGTATTGTTTAGGCCTTGGATATTCGTGAAAGTGAAGCCAATAGAATGCTTTCATGAATTATTCATGGAATACAAAAGAAGAGGTTATTGAAGGAAGACCCCAAGGTTAACTAGATGGTTATCAAACCTTGCTTTGTCAGTAAGAAGGGGAAGATGTGAGCAAGTTACACTACTTTATAGTAGAAATAAACATATCCCTTTTATTTTTGTCTTTATGAAGCATCATTATAACAAAGTCTATTTACCTACAACAAATAGACTTAAAATAATTAATTGCATATTAGTCATATGCTAATAGTTACTGTATTTATTTTTAATTAATTAATTTATATTATGAGATAAGCCCCAGCTAGCCTAGAACTCACTATGTAGATCAGGCTGTCCCTGATCTGATCTACCTGCATCTGCCTCTTGAGTGTCAAAATTAAAGTATTGTAATCATTTTTATTGAAACCCAAAGAAAGATAACATCATGAACTTTGCAGGTAAATGGATGGAACTCGAAGCCATTATGTTAAATGAAGTAACACAGTCACCCCCAAAACAAACGGGGAATGGTTTTCCCTCATGTGTGGATGCTAGTACCAAATCTCCCAAATGAATGGTAAACTGAGAAATGTTATCGCTATATTTCTTTCTATCTGAAAGCAACTGTAGTGTTATAATGTGAATCTCATAATGAACCCTGGAATTAACTTACCACTTACTTTCTTCAGACATGGTAATTAATGTATATAGGCATAAGGTATATATTCATATTTTAGAGTAATATAAAATTAAAAGGAAAATAAATGCGAACTCCTGGACATATATCGGAGTTAACATACAGTTTATTCCTGGATGACATAATTCTGGTACATATATGATGTCTACATGGGCATACTTTGGAGCAGTACAGTTGGGAGGGAACCACAGCAGCATGAGGACTGGGTCAAGGAATGGACTGATGTGGTTGAATTCTGCCTAGGACAATAAACCTTTGCAGAGAAAAACTTTGGAGAGACTGAGAGAAAGATGCAGGACATGCATGGCAGAGTGCATGAACTGGGGTGGAGTGGGGGACAGGGAAAGGGGAAAATGTCTAAATTGAACTGAAAAATAGTGTATGAAATGCAGAAAACATCAATAAAAATATATTAAAAAAGAAAATAGAGCTTTAATAATATCACCACACAATTGACACGATAGCCTTGATGCCCTCTAGTGTCAGGAGACTTTATTGACCACGTTAGAAAGCTATTGCCATCCCTTTGCCAAAGAGGTATAATGCCCCACCAAGATATCATCCAAGCATATGTGTCTGTGCCCATAGGGTAACTTGTTATAATTTTTAATATTTGTTACTATTTGTACTTTATCACTAGAATTCAAAGGAGACTGCTATACTACCTACCAGTTTGTTGCAAACAGAACTTGGACAGTCCCAAGAGTTTGACCTGTCACCTCAAGGAAAAAAATGGATCTTCTATCTCTCACTCTCTCTCGCCCTCCCCTCCAAAGTCCAGGGACTCTCACAGAAGCAGTTGGCACGTCATATAGTAAGGGCCAAGGAAGGGGGTGAATTGTGAGAACACAGCAAAAACGGACTGGATTTTTTTATTTGATCAGCATGTTTGTGTAAGAAAACCTCTTCAACTGGACTTGGGGACCCTGGGTTGTACAAAAACTAGAACCAAATGTTAACTAATTGAGTTTATATGGACATTTCTTTTTGTTTATTGCCTATGTGTACTTACTGGTCAAATAAAAATTAAGAAAGCAAAAAAAGTAATGTCATATACCCTTACATCAACTATACAGTTTTGTCTTGTACACTACGAAGGAATTTATAGCCAAAATATACTGCTTTACTGAAGATTAAACTAGTCTACTCTTAATCTGATATGAAGAATTTTATGCAGTTTTACAAATTTAGCTTTCCCATCTACCACTAATTGGTAAACTATTCATGACTTTTATCATAATTTTCCTGATGTCCTAATTCCTAACAAGTCTTTTCATTAATATTATCACTCTCAATACTTTATACATATTGAACAACACTCAATGAATTTTACATATTGTTAATTCCCATCATTTACACAAAAGTACTTTAATATTCATTCACATAACCTTACTAATTCTAGTATCCCTTAATCCTAAATTCATTACAAAATTTTTTATATTGCAAATATAGTTTATTTATTTATTTATTTTTTTATCTTTTTGAGACAGGGTCTCCCTGCAGCCCCAGCTGTCCTGGAACTCACTCTGTAGACCAGGCTGGCCTTGAACTCACAAAGATCTGCCTGCCTCTGCCTCCCATTAAAGACATGTGCCACCACGAGAGGGCTTTGATTTAAGGAATGGTTTAATCAATTGTTGGATTCAAAGTCTGAATAGACTATTGGAAGTTGTTTGCAGAATGTGGAGTATAGTTGGAGGAAGCAGGTTACATTAAGGCCAAGTTTTTGGGGTCTTATATATTGCTATGATGCCCTGCTCTGCTTCCTGTCAGCAGTAAATTAACAAACAGCATCCTCTGTCACACTCTCCCTCTATGTAATATTCTGCCTAAGCTCATAGGGCCCAAAACAATGAAATGAACCCTTTGAAACCATCAGTTCAAGTAAGTAATCCTCCTAGAGTTGTTTATGTCAAGTATTTGGTCACAATGGTGAGAAAAGGAACTAATACACTGGATTTCTAATTTACATTTNCTGCAGCCCCAGCTGTCCTGGAACTCACTCTGTAGACCAGGCTGGCCTTGAACTCACAAAGATCTGCCTGCCTCTGCCTCCCAAGTGCTAGGATTAAAGGCGTGCACCACCACGCCTGGCCGCAAATATAGTTTAAATAAAACATATCAGGAGTGTGATAACAGAAGCCTTACAGCTATTATTTATCAAGATGCATGTGCTGCCAAATCATGCAAATACAAATATTAATCAGCTCTTCAAGTATTTATTCATAATTCTTATTACTATACTCATTCTAGTTATTGAGAACAACTTATTTCATCTCTATTGGGTAAGGAAGAGTAGACCTTATGTTATTTAAGTGAATAGACACTAATACATTTTTATAACTTGACAAGTTGATATAACTGTATCGAACAGACTGAATTTGTCTTAGCTTGTCTCCATGTCTGTACACAAGCCTTCTTCAAAACAGTTTAATCTACATGCTCTAGATCCACCATCCATAGCCTCAATGATGAGCAAAATATATGAGAAATAAGAAGCTTAGGCAAATCTGTACTATTTACCACTTTGTCATTAACAGCTACAGGCTTACTACTAATTGGAATACCGTTCTTAATAGGGTTCTATGGAAAAGATCATATAGAATCTGAAAACATAGGGTATATCAATGCCAGGGCCATTCAATTAATTACATTAATTGCTACTTCCCTAACAGCTGTATATAGCACATGAATTCTCTGTTTTGATATCTAATTAGCATTAAGGAAAATAACTCCTATTTAAGTAAGATTAAACACCTTGCAATTGGCAGCATTTTCACAGGATTTCAAATATTAAATGTCCCAATAAATGCACTACAAATAATCATAAATGGCTTATTACTGTCCACACAATCACCACACTAATATTTACTTTAGCTTAGCAACTTAGTATAATAACCTTTAAGGTTACAACTAAATTATCTACACCCACTCATAGTTCCTCCAATTTTCTAGGACTTTTTTCCAATCATAATGCATTTATTTGCCAATAAAGAAACTAATAATTGACAAAAATACAGCTTCAATCTTCTAGACCCAACCTGATTAGAAAAGCTGCTCTGCAAACTATTCAAACAATCAACTATACTCCTCATTAATCACATCAAATCCAAAAAGAATAATTAAATTTATATTGTATTACCTGTATCTATAATTCTTATTACTACTTAATTTCCTTGGGTAATCTCAATTATAATAAAAATATAAATAAGGCCCAACAAGCCAAAGTTATTAATCAAATTCCACAACTGTATACTTACTGCAACTTCACCAAGACAAATTTCTTCACCTTTATAAACTGGTGAATCTTTCTTATTAGTAAATTCAAGAAAAATTTCTATCTCATCATAACTTTCTAATCACACAACCGTAATTAACTCTATCAAAAAATCCACATTACCACCCTCAAATTACCAAATTACAGCATCTCTTTAGATGCTCTCCCATATATATAATGTAATATATATAATATATATAATATAATATATATAATATATAATATAACATATTGAAATAATATATATAATATATTGAATATATAATATATAATATTGTTTCAATATATAATATATTGAAATAATATATATAATATAATATATTGAAATTTATCCCTCCTAAATTAATAAAAGCTCTATTAACTCTACAAAAGACCCTACAGATCCTTAGTAGAGTTCTATACCCAACAGTATCACTAATACCCAACACAATCAACCATAAATAGGTAGATATTTTGAAGACACTTGTAGAAAACCTGAAACAATATTAAAAATAAACAATGTATGCTATATTTCCCATATGGAATTAAATCATGTCTATTGATAAGGAAAATTATTATCGCTCAACTATAGAAATTTCAGTGACCAAAATGCACACTCTCATCAAAATTATTAACCACTCATTTACTGACTTACAAGCCCCATTCAATTTCAGCATAATGACATATTAATTCTCAACTATGCATCTGCTTGATATTACTAATGATCACAAGCCTCTTCATAGCAATACATTATACGTCAGATACAATGCCTGTATTTTCATCTTTCACACCTATCTACTGAGATTCAAATTGTGGATGAATTATCCAATATCTTTATGCAAACACAGCCTCCATATTTTTCATCTACGTATTTCTATGTAGGACAAGGACAATACTGTGAGCTATCTTAGACTGTCTTAGAAACTAGAAACAGTTCTAAGTACTGTTTTATTTGAAGTAAAAACTGGAAAAACTTGGCAAGAACTTCTAGACCAAAGCCTCCTCGAGTGAAACAAGAGGGCATGCAATCAATCATGTGTCCATGCAAACGAACTAGCTTTTGCTAGCAAAAGAACAGCAACAATAATATGGTAGAGGGCACTACTTGGGAACAACTGCAAGCAGATCAGTACATGGTGGTGGCAGCAACCCATGTACTTGATGTACTTTAATTGGTCAGTGAAGAAAGAAGCAAGGTAACAATCTTAAAATGAGAATAGGGATGGAAATATTATAAGTTTAAAATGGGAGAGGAAGATTCAGACTAAGTCATATGGAAATATGAAGTTACCAGGGCTATAGTTCATTCACAAATGAGTACATGAAGTGAGGAAACAGCAAAGGAGCTGAGAGTTTATCAATGCCATGGATTGCAGTATTTTGGACATGGAATCTAAGCTAAAATAAGAGAAAAGAAACAGCATCTAACTGTTAAGCTTAATCAACATTAGTAGGTCTCAGTGGGATTCGAGGAATATGAGAGATGGATTATTAGAAGTTGTAAGACAGAAAAATATAAGTGATTCAAAATATGACTCATGAAATTATGATTATGAAAGTATATAATATTGTTAATGAGATGGTCTTGGACTATGCACATGGGGAATAGCTGAGGCAGTATTGGCATTATGATAAAGTCAATTTCAGTAATGATTCAAAGAAATGAAGGAATGGGCATGTTTGTAGATCAAACCTTTCACTCCTTGTTCTCCTTGGAGTCCTTTATCACCTGGAGATCCTGGAGGTCCTGGAGGGCCCGTTTTACATATCTCTTCACCTGAATTTAAAGACACAATAGCAAGCTAATTGTAAAATATTGAGAAGACTAAAAAAAAAAAGCTAGAAAGGCTAGAACAAGGTTTATCTTCAATTAATTCTCCGCAAAATATACCTCAATAAGGAATATGGAAATATAATACTGTTGATAATGAATATTACATGAAGACCTTATTTTAACAGTCAAGAATCACCAAAAGCAGAAGTAGCAGTACAATCTCTCAGACATTAGAGACATAAATAAGCATGCCAACCTTTAGGCCGACTCACTGGCAAATTAAATAAACCAAAAGAACAATAGAACTTGTCAGAATAAAATCACAGCTTACTGTGAAGTAAATGAGGGCCAGGGGGGCCAGGGGGCCCTGGAAGGCCAGGAGCTCCGGGCTGTCCATCAAGTCCAGGAGATCCAGGAATACAAATTCCAGGGGGACCTTCATCACCTTTCTGACCCCTTTCTCCAGGAAGTCCAGGAGGGCCAGGAGGACCCATAACTGCAGTACCTAAGTTAAGAAAAAAATACCCATTAAAGTGACCAAAATGGTCTTATTTTAGAGAAGATTACTTTGATTCTCAAGGAGACATTAGCACTGATAAAATCTTCTTCTAACATAATGTTTGCTATATTTTTTTGTATTTTAAATTATGGTTTAGTCAGTAACATAAAAGAATGGAATATTTTATGACATTTTCACACGCATGTTCATATTTGTCCCCACAATACTCTATCTCTCCTACCCTATTTTCACTCATTCCTTTTCCTCCTGCAAACAGTCTCCTTTCTGCTTCTTTGCAACATATATAGATAAATACAGATTCTGAAATGTGCACTATTTTATTTTTCTCCTCTCCATTAGCCTCTCGTGCTCCTCCTTTTTAGACCATTTTCTCTTAATCTTCCTTTAATTTGTTAGCAGCTTAAGTTTTTCTATGAGAATCAACCTTTTAAAGGAAGAACAGATGCAAATGATATAATGATGTGAGTATAAGAAATAAGTTAAAGTAATCTGATGACTTTGGGAAATTACTAGTGAATTTGTTTCAGTTCTTTGACACTATGATGTTCTTTACTAAGCAAAGCCAGAATTTTTTTTTAGCAAAATAGGGGCAAAGGAGGCTACTAGGCATGAAAAGGGTTAAATTGTGTTGGACTGAGGGAATAAGGGAATATGAGTGTAGGAAGTCATGCCAACAAAATCTAAGGATGCATTAATAAGCCACATAGAAGCCTTCTACTTTATAATTGATAAAAAGTCATTAAAAGTAATAGAAGAGCTTGGAATGGATGTATTTTTTATAGCTGGATAATGATGAGTCCAGAAGTCCAAGGCTTTAAAAAAAACAACCTCAGTGTCTGGTGAGGGATACCGCCCTATGATTTGCTGACTACAAAGTTGCCAGAGCACCCCTTACAAAGAACACACTCTATTGCCATCACTCTTTGTTTCCCATCAGAACTAGATAGTAAGATCCCACTTACTAAAACACTACATACTTTGATTACAAGACAGAGAAATCAAGTTGTAGACGAGCTGGAAACTCCCTCCTTGTTGGCTAGCAGTAACAGGGTTGGAGGATGCTATATAGGGACCAGGAAGCCAAAACAATAATTAATGGGCTCACTCTGCTCTTGATCATGCTTGCCACAATAGTGATCTGCTAGGTAAGAAAGGCTCACTTTTGGAATACTGGCATGAGTATTTTGGATGTAATCAATGATTTTGTAATCAGGTTGAAAACCTTTAAAGGAGGGAATGTGTATTAGTATACATTTTCTATAAACCTCATCAAAAGCCTATGGCTGAGCAGGTCATGGGCCCAGAAGGGGGAACATACTACTCTTGTTTCTCTAAATAGCCATGTTGTCAAACATCCTTATAAATACTTATGTTTCTATTAATAGACCAGTGCTACTCTTGTCCTTGGGTAGAGCAGCTCTTTTTCCAGAGAGGATGACATATATCTGTTCAAAATGCAGAGAATAAGCTACTGTTGAGCTCTCAGTCCTAAACAGGACATTTATATCAAACTTCCCAACCTACCACCAGGCTCAAGGATACATCACGGAAGAGAGTGTCAGAAAGAATATGAGAGCCCGAGGATGGGCATGAGTGGCACATGAAATGCTGCTGTCCAAGTACAGATGACATGGTCATTGAAATCTTGAACATACAGCAGCTATGGCTACAAGTACAAGATTGGCTCCTTCAACATTCCATCATGGAAAGAGAAGGTATCCACATAATGCTCCCCTGCCCTTGCCTTTCTGGGGAGATACTGACTGTCAATAGTTTCTGGAAGAATGAGTGCCATTTTACTTCAGCGATGTACTCACTGAGGTACTTGGAAAGAAGAAGGAATTCAGTGGAAGGAAAGGGGAATAGAAGGTAATGGAGGTAAATATAATCATAATACTTTGTATATATGTATGAAAATGTCAAAAGTAAAAATAAACAAGGACATTTTAAAGTGTCCAGGTAGACATGGCTCTGTTTATGGACACAGGTTCCTGCAAATGCAAGTGCATCCACACACAGGCATATCACAGAGAGATGGGTGAACCAGGGGATGGAAGGAAGGGAAGAGAGAAAAAGGAGTATTCGTGTCTTCCCCTGTCACAAGCTCTCAAACCACTATGATAATATTGTATACATGGATTGGGAAGGAAGCTGTAAGCTCAAAGACATACACACATTCTCCTTTACCTGGAGGTCCAGGAAAACCGGGCGGACCCTGTATTCCAGGAAATCCTCGCTCTCCTTTTTCTCCAGGCAAGCCAGGCAGTCCCATATTGCCTTTTTCTCCCACAGTCACACCAGTCCCAGGTGTAGGAATTACCTTCATTATGGAAAAAAAAAGAAATTAAAGAATTTAATGAGGAAGAGGCTTGTCCTTCTAATATAATTAACTGGCTACATATGATTATCATTCTTCAATTCAGAAAGTTTTCAGATATCAAATCAAGACTATCACCCAGATTGAGTCTCATTTGTACTACTACATGGATTAAGTCACTTATATTACTCTTATCCCATAGCTGAGGAAATGTCCAATATCAATAACAATAGTACCAAGCCCAGGGCTTAGAAAGCTAGAAGTATTTTTGCTGTCTCTTCTCATATAATTCACAATTTATTTTCACTAAAATATAAAAGCTTGCCAGTTCTTTATGAAAAATAGCTCATTTGTCTCCCTCTTTCCTCTTGTTGCAATTACTCTCTTCAACTCATACTTGGACTTTACCTCTTAGTCTGTTCTCTTGAACCCAAATTTATTTATATGACTTATTTTCTCCAAACCATACTTTTTGTGTGTTAATCTCCATAAATACACAACACTTCTTACTATACAGGATGCTACTTTTAACCCTAAACTTTTTCAAGCCATTTCTCACTTTCCATATCACTCCTACCTATTTCATTCCCTATTATTTCAAGCAATGAATTTTTAATCAGTCAAGTCTTTCCGATTGTAACCACTTCACGCAATCTGCACATTCTTATCAGCGACTTTGCATATGCCATTCCAAACGTCTTCAGTGCCTTCCCCCAGGCTTTCAGTATGTCAACTCATATGTTTTTCCTTGAAAAAAAACCTTATCACTTGCAGGGAGACTGTATATATAGAGAGAGATATATATATAGATATATATAGTATATATAACCCAGCCAACTAATCATACCTATTTTCTTTATCTTCTTAGGTCTTAATTGCATTCTAAAGAATTTCATAAAAATAAATATTTTTAAATTGATCTCACAGACTCATAAAAGTAAATAAATTTAAGATTTAAAAAAATTGTCTGTCTGGCATACAAATCAATACCTTCTTGAAAACTATTATATTTTGTCTTAGCTCTAAAGGATATAAAACTATAAAGGAAAAGGAAAAACAAAGGTCTTTAAAACTATTTTAACTATTTTTATTTTATATGTATGTTTTGCCTGTACATATGTAAGTGCACCCATGTTGTGTGATGTTGCATTGGTCAGAAGAAGGTGTCAGATCCTCTGAAACTGAAGTTACATTACAGGTGGCTGTTTGTTACCGTGTAGGTATTGGGAACCAAACCCCAGTCCTCTGCAAAAGCAGCCAGTGCCCTTAAGTACTGGGCCATCTCTCCAGCCCCCAACTCCAAAAATTTTAAGATCCCGAATGGAGGTGATGATTCCAAAATGAAAGAGAGCTATAGATAAGACTGCATTCTCAAAATTTCCATTTCTTCTGATACTCACCAAAATTCAATTATCTTATTTTCTAAACAGATTACTTCCTGGAAAACTGAGACTCCCACTTTAAAATAAAAGTGAATAAAAATTGCCAAAAATCTTTAAGTATGTGCTTATTGGATTTAGTACAGTTCAAACTACTAATATCTGGGATATACCACGGGTAAGAAGAACTAAGGTATTGTCACTCAAATGTCAAAGTATCTAGAATAGGTTTTCCAGCACTTATACTGCTGTGGATTCAGTGCACTCTGAAGTCTAAAGACATACCAAATTTCAACCAAAACCACTGGTCAAACCTCAACAATGACATTTTTTTCCTTGATGAGATTGGAAATATACTTGACTTAAATTCCATGCTGAATGCAAACATGATGGCAAATCCATAATATCCCCCTAAATTATTGTTCTACATAGCACCTATGTACTTAGTTATTAAGAGTTCATAGAAAGCTGACACTCAGGAAAGAAAGAGGTGTGAATCAGACAATTGCAAATTGAGAAAATCAATTATGACTAAGATGGGTATCTTTCCCTTGAACACTGCAAGGGAATGGACCACTCCCCATTACCCCCCAAAGAGTTGCTTTGCTTGAACCTTTGTAAGCAACACTTGCACCACCTGCTGGTTAATTGATAAATAATTTGGCGATCATGATGCGAAGCAACTCATTGTCATAAATTTAGACCTTAATTATCAAAAAGTAACACATAAGTGGAACTGTACAAAGACCTTGAGGTCAGCACTACTGAAAAACTTTTAGGCATAAAGGTTTCTAAGGCAGTAGAAATTGGTAATGACTTTTATCATCTGCGAGGAAGTGGTAGAGAGTGTACAACTTGGGTCAAAAATGATAATGCAATATTAAATTTGAGAAATGAAAACTTAAAAATACTTACCAGTCCAGGAGGCCCAGGTGGGCCAATGTCACCCTTTTGGCCCTATTCAACACAAATGCACGATATATTAGTAAGAAGTACATCAGAACATGGATTTCCTTAATCAATACTAAAGTAATTCAAATGTAAAATATAGCATGAGTTAATTAAATACTGCCTGGCATCACCCACTGAGACCTTTGATATTGTTTTGGATTTACTGACTATATAATCTTGACCAAATCAATTAACATGTCTGATTCATTTAAAACAGAAGACATTGGACAGATTTCTATTGGTAAATTTCTTTGATTTTAGAATAAGATTATTTTCTAGCAAATTATACATTCCCTATTTAAAAAAAGTTAAAAATGGCCAGGTGTGGTGGCACATGCCTTTAATCCCAGCACTTGGGAAGCAGAGGCAGGCTGATTTCTTTGAGTTCAAGGCCAGCCTGGTCCATATAGTGAGCTCCAGGCCAAGCTGAGACTAAAGGGAGACCCTGTTTCAAAAAAAACAACAAAAAAGTTAAAAATGTACCACCAAAATCAGTCTAAAACACCATTTTTTACATTTACCCTCATTCTCTCTCATAAAAATAGTCAAGAATACTATTTAAGTGCCATTTCCAACAGGAACAGACATTTTCAACGGATAAAGTTAAATATCATCAGAATAGCTAACAAGTTGTAATTTCTTTTTTGGCTTTGCTCTTAAAAGCTAATGAAGGACAAATTTAAACAAAATGTTTTTCTGTGATCAGTAGCTACAACATTAGGAAGAAACTTTTCAATTGTTACTCTACTACCCAAGACCCAGAGTAGGTATCTCTTTCATACCTCTATTCTGCTTCTAGGCCAATTAGTCTGTATTGTAAGTCATTATTCTCTAAGTATGTGTTTCCTTGCTTTATTCTAATTACATCTTTTAAGCAAAACTAAAATTTTTATCTAGTTTAGAGATAAACCACTATCAAAATACATGCCCTCTAGATAATTTGGTTTGTTCCACCTAGCTGTTCTTGCCTGAAAAAAATTTTTTTCATTTGGTTTTTATACAAAGCAATTAGAAAATACAGAGCTTGAAGGACTGGGTATTTTGTGATCTGCTAAAAAAATAGGGTAACTGTGGACTTTATTCATTCTTTTAGAATTCAATTTTAGAATAGGTAAGTAAGTGAATGATAAGTCAAGCTGCATTCATTCAGTGGGGTAAAGGACTATAAAGAATTAGCCAAAGAATTGCAGACAATAATTGCATATGAAATGAAAATGTGTAGAGGAGACATTCTAAACTCATAGCTGTAAGCTTGTCTAGTAAGAGGACCTCACTAAGCACAGCATAAGTATGGAAATGCTAAAACCCTGCATGTGCTTCCAAACATAGCTGTAATTCAAGGCATTGCTTGAAAATTTAGAGGACAAGATATGAAAGAAAAAAAAGCAAAACCAAAACAAGGCATATTCGAATACAATAATTATTTATAACATTTTTATAATTCAACATCAACCTCAGTCAGGGGAAAGATATTGTTAACAAGAGTAAAGCCAGGACTGGAGACATGGTTCAGTGGTTAAAAGCACAAGGTACTCCTGCAGTGGACCCAAGTCCAGTTCCCAGCATCCATATTCAGGGAAAACCACCTGTAACTCCAGTTCCAGAGGCTACAACACCCTCTCCTGATCTTTATAGGCATTGCAGGATATTGTTGCATTTGCATGCAGCAGGCAATATACACAAAAAAACAAATAATAAATAAAAATATTTTTTAAAAGGAAAAAAAGCCAGATGCATCAAAGTAAAACAATTCATACCTTTTCACCATCCCTTCCTGGTTCACCAGGGTAACCAGGATCACCAGGCAAACCCTGTAAAAAAGGGAAGAGGTTGATATCAATAAATAAGGCACAGTAAGAAAATTCGACAATCAGGTCCTCCATAGGAACAATTAGAACAGTAACAAAAGTAGTCCATCAATAGAATAGGACCCATATACAAATTCACACAACTACAGCTATCTGATTTTTAACAAAAATGTTAAAAAATTACATGAAAAAATACTGCATCTTCAACAAATAGTACTGGATGGATCCATGAAGATGGATGAAACTAGATGCCTATCTGTAACCTTGTACAAAAATCAACTCCAAATGGATCAAACACCTCAACATAAGGCCTAATATTTGAAAACATCTAATAGAAAAAGTAAATAATACACTTCATCACATAAGTATAAATAAAAATTTTCCGAGATGGATTTCATTAGCATAGGAATTAAGACCAATAATCAACAAATAGAATCTCACAAAGTCAAAAAGTTTCTGCATAGCAAAGGAAACTGTCAATCAAGTGAAGAGGTAGCCCTCAAGCATGAAGGAAAATCTTTTTCAGGTATACATATGACAAACAATTAGTGTCTATAATATTAAAAGACCTATAAAAAAACCTAAACACCAAGAAAACAAACAACCCTATTAAAAATAGTCTACACAACTAAATAGAAAGTTCCCAAATGAAGAAGTACAATTTGTTAGGAAACATTTTAAAATTGTTAAATTTCCTTAGCTATTAGGGAAAATGTATATTAAGACCACTTTTAGATTCTGATGTGCTGGCTGGGAGACTCCACCCATGCCAATCACAGACACAGGCATCTCACAGAATGGCCACCACCAAGAATATCAATAACAACAAACACTGATGCAGATGTGCAGAACGTCTATACACTCACTATTGGTGGGATTGTAAACTAGTACCACCACTTTGGAAATTAGTTGAGATGTCTTAGTGTTACCCAAAACACTAAAAATAAAACTAGAAGATGACCCAGTTGTATCACTCCGGGGCAGGTAAGCCAAGGACTCTACACTCTACAACATGAATTCCTGTGCATTCACAATTATTGCTGCCCTTTTCACAATAGTTAGGAAATGGAGGCAGCCTAGATGCCCAAGAATTGATGAACAGATACTGAAGGTGTGGTGCATAAGATATTATTCAGTCTTAAATGAAAATGAAATTATGAAATTTGTAGGTAAATGGGTAAAACTGGGAGAATAATATTCTAAGTGAGATAACACTAGCCCTAAAAGGTAAATATCAACGTGTTTTTTTTTTTTTCTCATGTGAGGATTTTAGCTTCAACTCTTTAGTATGGCGTTTCTAACATGGAGAATTCTGTACGAACCAAGAAATAAAGGATCTGGAAGAGGAGTTATCTTAATGGAGGATGGAGAGTAGAAGATAAGTTAAAAAAGAAGGGGAATAGTATGAGTGGAAAAGTATAGGCAACAGGGACAGGATGACTGAGGAGATGAGAGTGCCAGGTGGAGGGGAGGATTAACATGAATAAATAGTGTATAAAGAGACCACCTAGAGGGGATTGGAGAGATGGGTCAGCACATAAGAGCACTGGCTGCTCTTGCAGAGGACCCAGGTTCAATTTCCCACACCCACACTGCAGCTAACAACAGTCCTTAACTCTAGTTCGGGGGAATCCATTTGCCCCCTTCTGACCTCAGCAGGCATTGCACAACATGGGTATACTTACTTACATATATGCTGCCAATACACTTATATACAAAAATAAAAATAATAAAAAATATTTTTTATAAAAAGAAAGAAGCCACCTAGAATGAAAGATATGCCCACCTATCATATAATTGTTTGACTGTTGGGGAATTGTCCTCTGAATGTAATCAAGACCTCCTCTATTGGGGTGGTGGCCCCAATGCCTGGTATAAGCAACCTAGATATGGGGTGATAGTACACATATATCATCATTTTTTCTGATGGTTAACTAAACTGACATTGGAGCAAACTAATTTCTATATACTTATGCTTCTAGCCATAAACAAAAATGGTCTTAATCAGAGAAGCCTCTTCTTCCAGTGAACAACAATGAACGCAAAGACTCATGGCTGCCTAAGACACAGAAAATAAGTGAAATATATAGGACAAGCGTGAAATAAATCACTTATATATACTGCCTCTTCTAAGGCTCAGGGAGGATTTGGAAGAGTAGGCAGGAAGTATGTCAGAGTCCAAAGACAGGGTGAATCATTACCCAAATGCTATCCCCTATTGTAATCATTAACTCATCTCAACTGTAGTTACAGGTACTGGGTTAACACAGGTGAGCCTTAAAAAGTAATCATTCAGGAGCTGGAGAGATGGCTCAACAGCTAAGAGCCCTGACTGCTGTTACAAATGACCTGGATTTGATGCCTTGTACCCACATGTCAGCCAATGACCATCCATAACTCCAGTTCTAGGGAAATTTGTTGCCCTCTTCTGATCTTGGCTGGCATGTTATGACATAGGTACACTTGCATGCATGCAGGTAATGCGTTCATACCCATAAACTTAAAAAATGAAAAAAAATCAATTCAGGCAAGGGGGCAGAGCTCACAAACCTACATTTTACCTCTGAACTTTTAGTAGATTCTAGGGGAGGGAAATGCTCTCTTTAGTTTGTAACCTCTGCTGAGCCAACCAGGCTCCAATAGATCTCTCCAAACCTATGGTCACAAATGGGCCTCATTAATCAGGGGTGAAAATGTAATTCATGGATTAACATATCATCCAAACATATGTGTCTATGCCAAAGTAACCTACCATAACTATTAGTGCTGCTTAAATACCTATATATCTAATTGCTTGTGCTTCATTAGTAGGATCGAAAGGTTATTCCTGAACAAACTGTCAGCCCATGAAAGGAAACAGCCAGAATTGACCAGAGTCCAAGTCAACAGCTCCAGAGAGAGAGGACTGTTTTACCTCTCATCCACCTGTGCCCCTTTTCTAAGCCTAGGGAACAACCTGCGGAAGAGGGGGCGTGGTAGAATGTAAGGGCTGCGATTGGGGTGAATGGTGAAACTACAGCAATGTAGTCTGGACACTCATTTGATCAACTTGATTGAACAAACAACCTGTCACCCCCCACTGGATGGTGGGGCTGTAGGTGTTTGGGCACAACAGCCTGCAGATAGGTTTTGCATGAAGGATGCTTGTACTCATGGATTATCACTTATAGCTAAAAA
>VZQC01013526.1:147897-161171 GCA_009823505.1 Rhizomys pruinosus
AAAAGGAAAAAAAAAAAAAAAAAAAAGAAAAAGAAAAAGAAAATTAAGAGCAAGTGGGAGGAAGAACAGAACTGGAAATAGAAGTCCACTTCTAGAGAACTGTCAATGTTTGAACTAGCTGGTCATTTTGCAAGAAGACCCCACTTGCAAAGCCATTTTTATTTGACCTCACTTGGTTTCTGTCAGTTCAAACAGAGAATAACCTCCCCTTTCACTAGGAGATTTGGTGAAAACAATCAGAGGTAACAGTTGAATAACATGGCCATCTGAAACACAAAATGAAAAGTAACTTTTTGAAAAGATGCCAGGAACTAAGAACATAGAGGTGTCTCATTATATTATATGTTAAACATTGTGTGAACTACATTTTGTATTAGCAAGCCAAATATTGCTTGTTTAATAAAATAATCTTGAGACCATTTATTGATCTCATTTTAGCAAATATAATTTCCAGACTTGTTAACAAATTTCCCTTTCCTTTGGGATGGCTTACAAACATCGTCACATTTTCTCTTTCCTTGAAAATCTCTTTTGATTCACATCATGGAGTAGTACTAGAAAATGCTTACTGAACAAGCTCTTATTTTTACACAGAAGTTGTATATGAATATTTGTAGCAGTTTAATTCATAATGACCCTGGAACAACCAAAGTGTCCTTCAATAATTAAATGAATGAGTAAACCTTGGTGAATCAAAATAATCAAAACCTCCCAATAATGAAAAGGGATGTATTACTGCTAAGCAGTACAATGTGTCTTACTGCTTTAAACAATCATGTTTCAAAAGGTTATATACAATATTTCTTTTTTTTTGTCTTTTTTGAGACAGGGTCTACCTTTAGTCCCAGTTGGCCTGGAGCTCACTATATAGACCAGGCTGGCCTTGAACTCACAGAGATCCGCCTGCCTCTGCCTCCCAAGTGTTAGGATTAAAGGCATGTGCCACCACACTCGGCTATAGTTCTCAATTTTTCTGACATTTTAGGATGGGCAAAATTATAGGACTAGGGCTGGAAAGATGGCTTAGCAGTTAAGAGCACTGGCTGCTCTTGTAGAGGACCCGGGTTTGATTCCCAGTACCCACATGGCGGCTAAGAATCTTCTTTAACTCCAGTTCCAGGGGAATCTGACACCCTCTTCTGACCTCTGAGGCATTGCACGACATGGGTGCACAAACCTACATGCAGACAGTATATTCATACACATAATAAAATAAATTAAATAAAATATAGGACTAGAGAACAGGTCATTTGTTGTCAGCTTAAAGTGGAAGAATAAAGAGAAGATAACTATAAAAGATGGTGAGTAAATTTTTGAGGGTGATGAAGTGTTCTTGATCATGGTAGTATTCATAAAATTTTGCATTTAACACCAAAAAATCCCCTAAGCACTAAAAATGGTTCATTTTTTTTCCTCCCCATAGGCTCACATGTCTGTACAATTGTTCTCCAACTATTGGTCCTATTGAATACAGATGTGGAAACTTTAAGGTGGTGGAGACTTGCTGGAGGAAATAAGTGACTAGGAACATGCCTTGATACTTTATAGCCCTGCCACACTTCCTGTTCCCACTTGGCTTCCTGAGTACAGATGTTATGTGAGTAGTTAGCTTCCTGTCCTTGTGACTTCCCTGCCTGCTGTCATGTCTTCCCTACCATGATGGACTGTCTGTCTCTCTCTCTCTGCAACTGTGAACCAAATTAATGCTTATTATCTGTAGTTAATTTTTGTCTGTATTTTATCACAGCAACTGGAAAAGAAATTGACATAATAGAGTATACTTCGATATACTTAGAGATACTTCAAATTTATATATCAAGTAGTGAGGATAATTTCTATTCATTTATACTATTTCCAAACCCCAAACTCTTTGTCATCTGTTTTTCTATCACCATGTACACAGACTACAATTTCTGATGAAAGGAAATAGCATAGCTACTCACCGGAATTCCTGGTTGGCCAGTCTCTCCATCTTTCCCTGGTTTACCCTGTAAAATACAAAGCAACAGTGGAGATGGAGGAAGAACATTAATTTGTTAGTTGGGAGGTAAGAAGTTAAGGAATAAAACAAGCATATTCCTGCCTTGGACTATGTAAAGCAGGCTTTTAAAATATCAGTTATTATAACAAACATGTTATGGTTGTAGTGCTATTTTCAGGCAAGGAAATTAGGGTTTAGAAAGCAAGAAATATATACACTTACATATTGAGAATTTCATAAACTCTACTAATAGTCATAACACTCACTCTTTTGCCTGGCTCTCCTGGCTCACCCTTTTGACCTTTCAGACCTCCTGGAGGACCCTGTACATAAAAAGTAGTTTCATATTGGATTGTGCAATATTCTGTATCAACACCAGTTCACATTAAATGATGCTAAAGTATTTTAGAGTACTTACTGGAGGACCAGGTATCCCTGGAGGTCCAGGAGGCCCTCGGTCACCAGGAACTCCCTGCAGGTGTAAGGGAAATGAAGAGATATTAATACTAGAATACACACACTCTAACTACCAGAACTTGCTAGCAATATGTTGAAATGAATTTTGGGTTCATATACTATGAATAAAGACAGCAGAATGTTTCTATATCCCAGATTCTAAAATCTGCTAGGCAAAAGAAAAAAGCCATCTTTCTTTCCTTTACTTAATATCTAGTATCCATCCCAGCTAAATATTGAAGCAAATAACAAGATGACATTTAATAAGGGTTTTTATTCTTTTTTGGGGGGAGGTCTTTTTGAGACAGAGTCTCCCTGTAACCCCAGCTGGCCTGAAACTCTTTATGTAGACCAGACTGGTGTTGAACTCACAGAGATCTGCTTGCATCTGGCTCCCAAGTGCTGGGATTAAAGGCATGCCCAACCATGCCTGGCTGAGAGTTTTTATTCTATTAAAATATTTTATTTACTATTTATTTTATGAGTATGACTGCATTAGCTGCATGTTTATAAGTGTATGCATGCTGTGCAATGCCTGAGGAGGTCAAAGGGAGTCTTAGGATCCTCTGGAACTGCAGTTATGGATGGTTGTTTAGCCACCATGTGGCTGCTGCAAATTGAACCCAGGTCCTCTGCAAGAATAGTCAGTGCTGTTAACCATGGAGCCATCTCTCCAGTTCCAAGGGTTTTTATTCTTAAAAAGTATTTCACATGGGGGCTGGAGAGATGGCTCAGTGCTTAAGAACACTTGCTGTTCTTCCAGAGGACCCAGGTTCAATTCCTAGCACTCAGATTGTGGCTAATAACTGTCAGTAATTTCAGTTCCAGGGAATCTGATGTTCTCTTCTAGCTTCTATGGGCTTTGCATGCACATGGTACACTTATATACAAAAGGCAAAAATTCATACACATAAAATAAAACTAATAAAAAGTTTTAAATATTTTACATAGGCTAGAGGGATGGTTCAATTTTTCAAGAAGACAGGCTGCTCTTCCAGTGGTGGACCTGAGTTTTGTTCCCAGCAGGTACATGGTGGCTAACAGCCATCCATAACTCCAGTTCCAGAATATCTGATGCCTTTTTTTTTTGGCATCCACGGGCATTGCATGAGTGGATATACTCCCATGAGAGCAAAACACTCATAAAATAAGTATATGTTTTAATTAAAAAAATTATAAAATGCAAGCATATCCAGGTTGGAGAAATAACCCATGGCTGATGCCACAAGCTTACATCCTCTACAGGTTAGATGTTATAAGCCACAGTAAGACCCTGTCATATTTAACAGGGGGGAAAATTGTAATTCATGGATTAACATATCCAAACATGTGTCTATGCTAAAGTAACCTACCATAACTATTGGTGCTGCTTAAATACCTATATATCTAATTGCTTGTTCTTCATTAGTAGGATCGAAAGGTTATTCCTGGACAGACTGTCAGCCCATGAAAGGAAACAGCCAGAATTGACCAGAGTCCAAGTCAACAGCTCCAGAGAGAGTGGACTGTTTTACCTCTCATCCACCTGTGCCCCTTTTCTAAGCCTAGGGAACAACCTGCGGAAGAGGGGGCGTGGTAGAATGTAAGGGCTGCGATTGGGGTGAATGGTGAAACTACAGCAATGTAGTCTGGACACTCATTTGATCAACTTGATTGAACAAACAACCTGTCACCCCCCACTGGATGGTGGGGCTGTAGGTGTTTGGGCACAACAGCCTGCAGATAGGTTTTGCATGAAGGATGCTTGTACTCATGGATTATCACTTATAGCTAAAAATGAAAAAAAAAACTGAGAGAAAGATGCAGGACAGTTATGGCGGAATGCATGATCTGGGATGGGGTGGGGGTGGGGAGGGAAAGGGAAATAAGCCTGAACTGAATTGGAAAAAATGTATGAAATGCACAAAGCATCAATAAAAATTAATTAAAAAAAATGCAAGCATATCTAAAACTCGATTTGGGGATATACAGCAATATATTGTGTCAGATAAATAAATGCTTCAACATATATTAATTTTAAATTTAAAATACAAAATTTCTGTTATGCTCAGTTTTTGGTTTAACATTCACGTGAATTAAAATGCATAAATCTTGTTTGTTTATGGGTCACTCAGTATGCTTTAAAAGTACATTTGATCCCCTTATACAGTCTGATAAGAAGCAAAGTCCCACGATGACAATTTACCTTGCCATGAGCTAATTTTACCCCTGAATATAAATCTATCATGAAAAATGGAAGCAAATCTAATAGCAACCAACAGATGAATAGATAAATAAAGCAGTTACTATGGACACAATGAAATATTATTTAGACTTAAAAAGTACCAACACATGCTAAAAATGATTGAGCTTGGAAATATTATGCCTGTTTTAAATAAAAAAGCCAGCCCAGAAAACCACATATTGTATGATTTATTGATACTATTCATATGAAGTATCTACAATAGACAAATCTGATGGGCATGATGGTGCACACCTTTCATCCCAGCACTCAGGAGGCAGAGGCAGGTGGATATCTGTGAGAGCAAGGCCAGCCTGGTCTACACAACAAGTTCCAGGCCAGCTGGCCCTACAGGGAGACTCTGTCTCAGAAAAAAAAAAAAAAGAATAGACAAATATACAGAATGTGATGGATAGTTTTAGTGTCAACCTGAAGTACTTTTGTTGAGGGAGCCTCAGTTGTGGAATTGGCTCCATTGGACAGGCCTGTGGCCATGTCTGTGGAGTATTTTCTTGATTGTTGAATGATGCAAGAAAGCCCAGCCGATTGTGGGTGGTGTCAGTCCTGGGCAGGTGGTTATGTATTGGAAGAATAAAGCAGGCTGAGCATGGGCCAGGGGAGCAACCCAGTAAGCAACATACCTCCATGACCTGTACTTCAGCTCCTGCCTCCAGGTTCCTACCCTGAGTTCCTACCTTGGGCTCCCTAAGTGATGAACCCAGGAGATGTGAGCCAAATAAACCCTTTCCTCCCCAAGGTGGTATTGGTCACAGTGTTTTGTCACAGCGATCGAAAGCAAACTAGAACATGGAACAAAGAACCAGAAAGTGGAGAGTTTGGGGTGAAAACTAATGAGATGAAAACTAATATGTGTGAACTTTTAGACAGAACTGATCAAAATTTTATTTTCTAAAATCAGATTGTGGAAATAGTTTTACTGCCCTGACACTTTTAAAAACGAACCTTACACTTCAAGCATTAATTACATAGAGTATAAGTGATAACCTGGTAAAATATTTTTAAAAATTTAATTATTGCAAATGTCTGTTATTGAATAAAACAATCTCATTTGAGTTTAGTTCTACTTATAGCATATTTTAATGGAAATCAGTTGTTTTAAACTTTTTAATCTTATTTTGAACATTTTAAAATTTTATTTATGGAGTTTTAATAATTGTCAAAAATTGCATATATCAAGATGCACAATGTAATGTTTAATACATTGTTAAATGATTATCACAATCAAGGAACTTAACATATCCACGCCAAAATCTTCATTGAATTCCTGACTACTCACCTGATCTCCTTTCTGAAACTCTACATCAATTGGTCTTTTCTGTTCACTGATCTGTCCAGGTGGCCCAGGTGGGCCCTGAAGACCTTGCTCACCCTATTTATCAGACAAAATAATACAGTGATATTTCATAGTCTATTACAAATGATAATACTAAAGGTAATCTCTGTCAATTGTAAGGGAACAACAAAGAAAATACAAATGAGTATGAAAGGAGAAACATGTAGTTTAAATGATCAATTTTTTTCTTTACTCACCTTTTCACCTTTGGGACCCTGGAAATTTAAGCCCATATTCCCCTGAAGAGAAAAAATTAGGTTTACAATCTCATTACCAACAAGAAAAAGTAATCCAAAATAAACTATGTAAAGCAAAGAAAATTACCTTTGGTCCTGGTGGTCCTGGTGGTCCGGGAAGGCCCTTAGAAGACAAAGAAAAAGAAAAAGAGTATATGAAGAAGATTCTTTAAAATTATTTGGTTTCATAAAATGTGAGAACTGAAAGAGCCCATCAAAACATTTAGAAGACTAGGTAGACAGCTCAGCGGTAAAGCAACTGCCTAGTACTATGTAATCACAAAGGGTCCTATTGTTTTCCTCTGGTTACTTTTTACTCAAAGATATATTTGAATTGATTAAAGGAAACTAGATGAGTGGAGAAATATCTGGTGATAAAATGAGAATGGACAGGGGCAGAAATTTAAGATGAGTATGAGAGAGGGAGAGGTAACAAGTAATAAAGTTATTCTGAACAAGCTTATTTATTTTTGTTTTTGTACAAGCTTATTATTTGCATCAGCATTATGGGTAATGAGGCACCTTAAAACAATAAAGTTTGAGTTCCGAAAAGCATGTGCTCATTTGTAAGCCATCTTTTCTTTTTTTGGTATTTTTGAGACAGGGTCCCCCTTTAGCCCCAGCTGTCCTCGAACTTGTTATGTAGACCAGGCTGGCCTTGAACTCACAGAGATTCGTCTGCCTCTGCCTCCCAAGTGCTGGGATTAAGGGCATGAGCTGCCACACCCAGCCAGCTTTCTTACATACTATCTGTGTTTATATTTCTGAGATCGTTTCATGGTTTGAAAACTTAAATAGGCATTCTTTGGTTACTCTCCATAACTACACAGTTAGACCCTATTGTTGAAGACACAACAACACACTTTGGTTGCATGACACAGAGAAATCAATCTCATTCGAGCCAGGAAAGTTTCTCCCTGATTGTCAGCATTCATAGTGCTAGAAGTTGCCATGTAGGTTGCTAGTGGAGAAAAGACATCAGTAGTTTATCTAGCACCAGAGCCTGCAAATGACAGTACTGACTACAAGGCAAAATATGGATCCTGATGCAATAATAGCATGACTTTTACCAGATAACTAATTGCTTTCTAATTGAATTTGAAGAATGCTGAACATGAGGGAATTTCAAGCCTGGTGCTATAATCTTGTCCAAAGCCCAAGGCTTCGGAGGTCATAGGCCCTAGGGTAGAACCTACTATTATTTTGTCAAATATGATCCTCTAAATACTTATGTTCATATCTGCATACCTGGGCTGCTCTCAATATTGGTCAAAGAAGGTTTTATGCTGGTTTTTATTTTTGCAGCGAACAGCAGTCAATGAATACAGGCATAACTTGTCTACGTGTTGACATAAGAGATGAGTGTGCATCCACCAGGGTTCGGGGAACATTGAGGAATTGGCGGCAGAAAGCACGTAAGCACTGAAGAATGGGGAGGCATGCTATGAAATGCTCTCAGCTGGAAACAACTGGCTGTCTCACTCATGAACACACAGCAGCTGTGGTTATCTACACAAGATCAAGCTGTCAAAATTCTGGCATAAATGGGTTAGATGATCTCCAGGCCCCCACCTCTTAATGAGAAGTTATTGGCAGTTGATAGGTGAGGGAGAGCAACTCATTGTTTTGAATTTGTTGACACTGGTTGAGTTGCAATGCTCCAGTGGATGGCACCATAGCAAGCTCTTTTCAGTAGCACTAACTGAACTTAATTATTCAAACACAGAGAGAAATGAAGTTGAAGGAAGACCTGTTGAAGGGGATATGATGGAGGGGGGAATCGTGAGTAAATATGATCATACTTTATTGTATACATACATGTTTGTGAATAAATATGATCATACTTTATTGAATACATACATGTTTGTGAGTAAATATGATCATACTTTATTGTATACATGCATGTTTGTGAGTAAATATGATCATACTTTATTGAATACACACATGTTTGTGAGTAAATATGACCATACTTTATTGTATACATACATGTTTGTGAGTAAATATGATCATACTTTATTGAATACATACATGTTTGAAATTCTAAAATATAAATTTTTGTCAAAAAAGGAAAATTCAAAGGGCCATTAATTTGCCTGGGTCTATCGCCCTTAACTTCAGCAGATCTGTTTATTTACATAACACATATAGATTCCAATTTTAGATTTTACTTTATATATTGAATCAGAGATAACTGAAGGAATATTCAGAAGGATAGAGACGATTGTTTAAGTGTTTTACTTACAAGTGTTAAAGAAATAAAGGTTTAACAACACACCCAGACAATACCAATGTTGAAACAGCAAAAATATTAAAAAGTGCAACAGGTCAGAGTCAAATAAAACAAACTGGAAAAATGAGTTCCAGAAGATTCTTGTGCAGTTTACTCCATTCAAGAGTAAAAGACCAATTGTCACAAACAAAAGTGCATTGTCCACAAAAATACAATAAAACCGTCACTTAAATATATGATAGATGAGAAAGAGTGACATGTGAGAAATTTTTATTAAAATACAATTTTGTCGACTTATAAGAGAGCAACAGCAAAAGTCTGTGGGAAGATCCAGTTTGACTTAGAGGCTAGCTTTTCAGCTAGCATCTCCAGGGGGTGGAAATCTCAAGGCTCCCCAGACCCCACCCCATGAGACAGCAGCTCACAACCCCATGATGTTGGGAGGAGTGGTAACAGGGCATGGTGCAGGGGTCTGGGATTGGCTCTGAGAGATTTTGTCATTCTGCCTATAAAAGTGAGCTGCAGCATACAATAAAGTGGATTCTTCATTACCATCAAAGCATGATCCCTAGATCCTTTACTTTCCACTTATCCAGACTGGAGCAGGCTTCAATTTCGAGTGTTGGGTGCTAGTGGGCTAGAAGGGGGTCAATCAGGCCACTAGACTGGTATGCTAGCATCGGGGTAGATGGAGACCAAGAGACTAAACAAGTCACTAGCTGTGGAGTTGTCTACCCGTGGTGTAGCCTAGGGAGAGCCAAGCAGGCGCTAGGCTGAAATTCCTGTGCAGAGGCCAGCAGTTTCTGGGTAGGTTAGTGGACACAGCCAGATGGGGTACGTTCTTCCACCCCAGTCTAAGGACATGAGATTGGAAGTACCACTCAGGTCATGAATCAAACATAGCCAACCGATCCAAGCACCAAGGTGTCAGCTCCTCAAGTGACCACAGGCGGCCACTGCTCCCCTTCCCTTAACAGGACTGAACTGTATCTGCTCATAGCAAGAGAGGTTTCCTACAAAGTCTAATTCCAATCATTACTAGAATGAAATGTAAGTATTACAGGAGGAAAGATACTTAAATTTTATTAAGAAAATAAAAGTGGCCATAGCATAGCATAGTAAATAAACTCACAACACACCCCGGGTCTTTAGAAAGCTTTTGCCTCTATTAGGGTACACAAAATTGACCGCACTGTTTTATCTTTAACTTCTAAGAAATAAGGGTGATTTTTGTCTCCTTGTAGCATCAGCTGGTCTGGAACTCCCTATGTGGCCCAGTCTGGCCACTCATAGAGATCCACCTGCCTCTACCTCCCCAGTGCTGGGATTAAAGGTGTGTATCACCATACCTAGCTGAAGGCCAATTTTTTGTGAGCTTGTTTTAACTCTCCTTAACCCCCAAAGTACAGTTTGAATAAACATATTTCTTTTGAGTAACTAAAAGATAGAAGACTGCCTTATAATATTTCAAGACATGGATGGAATTGGCTACACTACTGAAATATCAAAAAGCAAAAATTTCTATTGAAATATCAATATCCACAAAGCCTTCATTGTAGCACTGGGAATACAGCTTATACGTGACACTGGATTGGACTTCAAGAGCACACACACGCACATGCACACACACACACACACACACACACACTAATTTCACCAATTTTACTTTTTTCACTGCTGAAGTTAACAAAACTTTGTATTTGATAAGCAGGCACTCTACCATTGACCTATATGTCCTGCCTCCTGCATTTCATGTTTTTCATCTGTATGGAAAAAATTGAGTTATTGCTTAGGATTAATACTAACAAAATGACTCTTAGATAGCTCAAGAAAGGCTAGGAATATTGAAATTAAGTGAACTTTCAAGCAATCCAAATAGTAATCATACTTATAAGTAAGAAAGCAAAAAAGAACTAAAATTACAGAAGCTTACCAACAACCCTGGTGGTCCTGGGGGACCAGTTGGTCCTGATATACCCTTGGGACCAGCTGGACCCTGTAAGAAAACGAGTAAAGAAAAATATGACACAACTGCCTGCAAATTTGTTTTACATGAAGGATGCTTGTACTCATAAATTATCATGTATTGCTAAAAAATGAAAAAAAAAACTGAGAGAAAGATGCAGGACAGTTATGGCAGAATGCATGGTCTGGGATGGGGAGGGGTGGGGTGGGGGGAAGAGAAAGGGAAATATGCCTGAACTGAATTGGAAAATGATGTATGAAATACACAAAGCATCAATAAAAATTAAAAAAGAAAAAAGAAAAATGAACCTGAAAAAAAGAAAAAGATGAAAAATAAAATAAAATAAAAATCTCTGAATTAAACCTGCTACTGTGTCTTACAAAGAACTCAATGTATGAAACAAGTTATTTTCCTAATTTTGTCCATCCACAATAGTAAATAATTTAAAATTATACAAAAGGAATAACTAAGTAACTTGTAACTTAATTCAAGTAAAGAGACTAGAAACAGCTTTTAGAAGGTTTATATTTTACAATGATAGATAAAATGTACAATAAAACGTAAGAAAAACTATGAAGCAGACAATGTAGGTATTCAGTCAGGCATTTATATTAGAAATTGAAAAAACCCTACTCTTTTCTTGTTAATTTTAGACTAAAAAAAAGAAAAATGAAATAATTGATAAGGGAATACTGCAAGTGTTGACATATATAATTTGACATCATAAAATTTATAAACTTGCCTGGCACGTAAACCAACAATTCTACCTCTAGATATAAATCATAGATTATTTTGTAATTAAACGTATTATAATATGAACATTACTAGACAGTTATATGGAAGTAAAATAGAACAAACTACAAACAAACACAGTATGAATGAACAAACCAAGTAGAAAATGCAAGTTGCTGAAAATTATATATCACATATTGTAAAGAAAAACTAACATTATTATTTAGGGATGTGTGTAAAAGAATAATGTCTTTTTTAGAACTAACAGAAAAGTCAGAATGCTAGTTATATTTTGAGAAGTACAGGATTATGAATACCAGAAAATACCAGATTGATTCAAAGTTATTTGTACTGTTTAGTTCTTTAATATTCCATTGGGTTCACAAGTGTTCATTCCATTTTGCACTGACATATATTTTACATATTTTAAATATTCATAATAAATATCATGAACAATAAAAGGCAAAATTGAGTGAACTTAAATATGGATAATGTTAAGTAAGAAAAAAAAGGGTAACAAATGAATTCCTCAACATAGTATCTTGGTGAGAAAATAGCAAAAACTCTAGATTTTTATTTTTGGTAGAGTTATTGATTCTCATGAACTATAATGAACTTCTTTTCCTGTAGATAGGCAAAAGCCATTAATTACTATCTCCATCTATACTATCTATAAACTAACACGATGTTTTCAAGAAATTACATTTGATGTTTACCAAGCAAAAATTATATTCATTCAGCCTTCAAAGTATGCTTAGATGTCATGCATAGTTGATTCTATTACAAATGACATCTATAATATCCTAAGTGGGAGATCAATTACTTTTATTTGTAGAACATTTTATAGTGGACTATTTTGTTACCTAAAACATAAGAAAAATTTAGAAAGTTATTTCTTTTTTAAAATTTATTTATTTATTTATTTTTATGCGTATGAATGTACTGTCTGCATGTAGGTTTGTGCACCAGTGTCGTGCAATGCCGCGGAGTTCAGAAGAGGGTGTCGGATTCCCCTGGAAGTGGAGTTAGAGATGATTCTCAGCCGCCATGTGGGTGCTGGAGATTGAACCTGAGTCCTCTGCAAGAGCAGTCGGTGCTCTTAACCGCTAGGCCTCTCTCCAACCCCTATTTATTATTTTTTTTATGCGTTATGAGTGTACTGTCTGCATGTAGGTTGGTGCACCCATGTTGTGCAGTGCCATGGAGGTCAGAAGAAGGGGTTGGTTTCCCCTGGAACTGGAGTTAAAGACAGTTCTTAGCTGTCATGTGGGTGCTGGGAATCAAACCCGTGTCCTCTGCAAAAGCAGTCGGTGCTCTTAACCGCTGAGCAATCTCTCCAGCTCCAGAAAGTTATTTTTAATGTCAACCCCTTTTCATACAAATGTCAATGGATACTGGATAGAAATATAAAAAATGCAATATAATTTATAAAAACCCTACATTTCTTTTACTTTAAGATAGAAGGAAGATATTGATGCCTAGAAACTTTCAGATGATCACTTCTATAGCTAAAACAGAGAGTAGCAGAGGTCAATTTGCTGTAATACTCTAATTATTCATGTAGTAAAGAAGAAAATCACTAGATGCTTACTTGTATTCCAGGAGGGCCTGGGTATCCTGGATTACCCTTTGGTCCTGGCATTGATGACATTATTATACTACCTGGTTCCCCCTAGAAGACACCATCAATAGAAGTTTTATATTACTATACATGAAAATCAGCAAGAGTAGAAGTAATAATCTGAGAATTTGATTCATTACATAAATATGGGAAAAGATTGAGTCATGCCAGCATTTCCATGAACAAATGTACCTTTGAAAAGCAAATTAACAAGTAGCCAGAGGATGTTGAGATACGGGAGATTTATTAGGAGCTTATTGCACCATTAGTTACTCAATTACTAAAAGTATGTATTAGATAGTGTGGTGGTTTGCATGAGTGTCCCCCATAGGCTGTAAGTATTCAGACATTTGTCTCCAGTTGGTGGCGCTGTTTTTGGAGGTCTTAGAAGGTGTGGCCATGCTGGGGGAAGTGTGTCACTGGGGGCAGGCTTAGTGAGCTTAACAAGCCTCGTGCTCTACAGTTGCTTCCTCTCTG
>VZQC01013526.1:162050-208637 GCA_009823505.1 Rhizomys pruinosus
CATTGAGACTGGTAAAGACTATGGGGACTTTTAAGGTTGGACTAAATGCATTTTGCATTTTATATGGTCAGGAGCCTATGGGGGCCAGGGAGTGGAATGTGGTGGTTTGCATGAGTGTCCCCCATAGGCTGTAAGTATTCAGACATTTGTCTCCAGTTGGTGGCGCTGTTTTTGGAGGTCTTAGAAGGTGTGGCCATGCTGGGGGAAGTGTGTCACTGGGGGCAGGCTTAGTGAGCTTAACAAGCCTCGTGCTCTACAGTTGCTTCCTCTCTGTTTCCTGTGCTCTTTGCGAGATGTGACCCTCGGTTTGCTGCTCCAGATCCAGCCGTCACGCCTCCCGCCACAATGGACTGGAACCGCCAATCGTAAGCTCAAATAAACTCTTCCTTTTATAAGTTCCTTGGTCTGGTGTTTTATCACAGCAACAGAAAAGTGACTAATACAGATAGAAAGTACTGGAAAGAATTGTGTTAGGATAATGAAAAAAGAAGACCATATTTACTTATGAGGTAACAACCTAGAAATCATAACATGAAAATCAGGCAACAACACACATTCAAGGGCTATAAAGAAAAACAAAATGGCACAGTGATAATGAATTAATATAGAAAGCTAACTAGTTTGGGCAGTCTAGTAAGAATGACCTGTGAGACTTGAGATCTTAGTAAAAAGACAAAAAGAAAAAAAGAGAGAGAGAGAGAGAGCACCGTTGTTTGGCTTGTCTACAATTTTCACAGGCAGGCGCATATGCTCTGCGGATGCCACTGTTTTAGGCACTCCTCAAAGACATTAAAAAGAGCTTTTTTACTTTTTAGACTTCCAATGTGGACTGAGGACTGCTGAGATACTCAGCTTGTGAACTAAGCAGCTAATGGAAATTCAGCCTCCTCAGAAGATGGACTGACATTGTTGGATTGCCTCAGCAGTATCATGGAGGCCAATGCAGGGGGATCATGACAGGACATGTGCTTACTGGACTTCATTTAGGAGCACAATATTTAAAGCAGAAGCATGTCAGTAAGGGTTTCCTTCTGCATAAGGATTTTTTGTGATGTAATGTCTTAATCATAATCTACCATCAAATATTTTAGGAATATCTTTAATGTTTAGATAGTATATTAGCAGCATGCAATAATTACATCATAGGCTCTCAAGCAGAGGCAGTCTATTGCAAGGTCCTTCTCTGCTGCCAGTTATCATAGGCTGTTTAAAGTTAGAAAACTGAGTAGAAACACTGAACATTGTAGAAATGCACTTTGCTCAGTAATACTTGAGTTGTTGCAATATTAGACTATCCATTTGGACCAGTGCGATTATTGATCAAGGGAAAATTTAGTTTAAGATAAGACTATAAACTGTGCAAGGGACATGAGCATACAGGACTCATACACCACAAGAAAAGTTGAGTTTTATTTTACACATACAGTGAGAAGCCTTTGAAAGTTTATACACATGGAGAGTAAACAATTGGTTAATATTTTTGAAGCTAACTCTTGTTTGATTGAGGATAAAGCAAGCTGAGGTGAGGGGTACAGTAGCAAAAAGTAAAAATCTCCAGATCAGTTTCATGGTTATTATTGTAGTTCAAAGAAGGTGTTATGGTTATTGTGGTGACAGTAGAGGAGAAAAGTAGATGAATTTAAAATATATTTTATAGGCAAACCTAATTTTATTCAATGATAGACTGAAAGAAAGGTGTTTAAATGAAAAGATGTGTTTGTATGAAAAGCTGCTTGAATGAAAAGAATGAAAGATGTGAACACTACAGAGCTATAGTAGTAAATACAACATAACACGGACACAAAAATAGACGCATTGCTCAGTGGAATCCAGGACACAGGACACAGATGCACACACACACACACACACACACACACACACACACACACACAGAGCCATGTGGTTTTCTTACAGAAATGCCAAAAATACACACTGGAGAAAAAGCACTTTTGAGGGAGGCCTTTTTGAGACACGGTCTCCCTATAGCCCCAGCTATCCTGGAACTCTCTCTGTAGACTAGGCTGGCCTTGAACTCACAGAGATCCACCTGCTTCTGTCTCCTGAGTGCTGGGATTAAAGGCATGCACCACCACACCCTTTTGTTTGGTATTTTTGAGACGGGGTGTCCCTGTAGCCCCAGCTGGCCTGGAACTTGCTCTACAGACCAGGCTGGTCTTGAATTCACAGAGATCTGCCTTCCTCTGGCGCCATAGTGCTGGGATTAAAGGTGTGTACCACCATGCCCGGCGGAGAGGCACTGTTTTTAACAAATGATACTGGGAATATCAGATATCCATATGTAGAAGAATGAAAATATATCTTTCTCTCTCTCCACCTCTGTATAAAACTCAACTCCAAGTGGAACAAAGATCCGAATGTTAAAGCTAAAACTCTGAAATTTCTAGAGCAAAGAATAGGGAGTACTGTTCAGGATATAAATCAGATAAAGTCTATGAATACATCTTCCAGGAAATAAAACCAGCTATCAATGTGGAATCTCATGAAATTAAAAAGCTGTTCTGCAAAGGAAACTGTTGACCCACTGAAGGAACAACACATAAATTAGAAGGAGAAATCTTTGCCTACTATTCATTTCACAAGGGATTAGTGTTTAGAATATAGGAAAAGCTAAAAATAACAAAGCACTAAGAAAATAGCCTAATTGAACAATGGAAAATGAACTAAACAAAAAGTGTTTAGCATTCTTAGTCAATCCAGGCATATGCAAATTAAACATATATATGTACCTATACATGTACATATATATGTATATATGTACATTAATTTGTGCAATAGCCAATAAGAAGAGGTATGGATAGGGAAAGGGGCCTAAATATAATGAAATTATAGTGTATGAAAATTGCAAAAATTCCATAAAAATAAATAAAATGAAAAATAATAAAAGTAAAAATACTTTGAGATTTCAACTTATCCCACTCAAAATGGCTAAAATTAAGAAAACTGGGCTGAAGAGATGGCTCAGCAGTTAAGAGCAATAGCTGCTCTTGCAGATGACCCAGGTTTGGTTCTCAGTACCTACATCCATGACTCTATGTTCAGGGGATCCAACACCTCTTCTGACTGACTTCTATGTGCTTGCACAGGTGCACTTATATACATGTGGGCAATACATTCATATACATAGAATAAAAATAATATAAATACTTTTTTAAACAAAACAAATGAAAACAAATGGTGGTGAAGATGGTGTTGGGGGACCTTCACCCTCTGTTGGTGGGCGTAAAAACTGGTTTAGACACTATGTAAATCAGTGTGGCAGTCCATCAAAATGATAGAATTGGACCTACTCTATCATTTATTTATAAAACTCCTGGGCACGCTACATCTCACTACTGAGATATGTGTTCATCCATGCTCATAACTGCTCTGTTCACAATTGCTAGTATATGGAAACAGCCTTTAGGTCCATCAAATGGATAATAAAAGTATGGTACCTATTTACAATGGAATTTTATTCAGCTGTAAAGACAAATGAAATTATAAAATTTGAAGGTAAATGGATGGAACTATAAAATATTAAACTGAAAGAGGTAAGCCAGTTGCAGAAAGACAAATGCAACAGACTCTCAATATAGTCTAGCTTCAATTCTAGACTTATGTATATAATTTGAATTATCCATAGAAGCCAGAAGACTAGAAAGGGGCCATTGTGAGAGGAGGAAGTAAAAAGATCTTAAGGGAGGGAGGACAGTATAACACCAGTAGTATTAAAAGGAAAAGGAGAATAATGGGGAAGGCAGTTTACATGGTGAGAGGAATGGGGGGGGATTAGGGAAGAGGAGATGATTTGGAGAGGGATAACTAACACTAAGGATATTTGAAAAATGTATATGGAGACCTAATATTTTATAATATTTTTACATATATAAATAAGAGTTTAATTGGAGTTGCTCTTCAAAGGGGTTACTGCTGTCCCCAGAAGCCAAAGGAAAAAGAAAATGCCCAGTGCCAGGTATAGGATATCTCTACCCAAGTTGTTGCTCAGAAGTGTCCAAGAGACCAGCCCAAAATACAAGTTTATTTTCACAGCTCTTAGATGCCCACAAGAACTTGATGATAGGACCCTATGCCTGAAGATACCACTCATTTGGATACAGGACGTGGAGACATAAATTTGGTACTGACAGAAAGATTCTGCCCTCCTGGCTAGCCTTTGCAGTACCAGAAGGTATTATGAAGTCTGATGTGGAAGAAAAGTCATCAACAGTCTTACCCAGCAGCCTACTGTGTGAAACTTAAAAAGGTAATACACATGGCCATGGGTGCAAAGTGGCACAAATGTTATGAGGGAAACCAACTGACTTATGATAGACTTAAGGTCAATTATACAGGATGAAATTCATGTCTGATACTATTAATCTGGCCAAGAACCCATGGCCTGAAGAGTTCATAGGTCCCAGGGTTGAACTTAATATAAATATGCTGTTAAATAGACAAGTATCAAACTGAATTCTAAATCTGAATCTATATAACTATAGGTTAGTGCAACCCTCAGTCCTCCTCAGAGTTTCTTTGTGTTGTAGACAGTGGTTAATTCAGAAACTCACAACATTGTCATAGTGCAGAAGATATGTCAGTGGAATGCTCAGGTGTACCACATCACCTTCCTCCAAAGCTCACAGACTTTTATAGAAGAGGGATGAAAAAGATTGTACCACAGAGAGGTTGAGAAAATGCTGTCATCTGTCCATGACAGGACTGTTGCACTCTTTTGGTTTTTGGTCTTTTTGAGAAAAGGTCTCCCCGTAGCCCCAGCTGGTCTGGAATTTGCTATGTAGACCAGGCTGGCCTTGAACTCACAGAGATCCACCTGACTCTGCCTCCAAGTGCTAGGATTAAAGGCATGTGCCACTACACCCGGCTGTAGGACTGTTGAACTTTTGAAATCAGAACAGCTGTGGCTGCCTAAACAAGACCTGTACAAATCAAGCCAGTCAACACTCCAGCACAGATGGGAGAGATGCTCAAAAACCTCCATCCCTAAATGAAAAGTTATAGATAGTTGAGGGCTCCAAGTAGAGGGAGACTCAGTTTCCTTTTCCTTTCTTTTAACATTTTATTTTTATTCTACATGTATGAGTATTTTGCCTGCATGTGTGTAAGTGTACCACCTGCATGTCTGGTGACTGTGGAGGCCAGAAGAGGGCATTGGATCCCATGTCTAATAATGGCTGGTTATTAGAAACCATGTAGGTGCTGAGAACTGAACCCAGGTCTTCTAAAAGAGTAGTAAGTACTCTTAACCACTGAGCCATCTCTCCAGCCCCTAGAGAGAAAGAGAGTCAGTATTCTCTACTGGTATGGCCTCTTTTAGGTGGACCATGTTCCAGTGGATGGACCCACGTCCACAGGTATATGAGTAGCAGGATTCAGTGGAATACGAAGAAAAGAAAGGAGAATATTAAGTACTTGGAAGGGGGTGGAGGTGATCTGAGATGAGTTAGGGGGAGTAATAAGGGCTAATATGACCAAAGCACATGGCATATCCATATGGAATTTCCAACCAATAAAACATTCTTCATAAAGTGACATATAGTGACAAAAGAACATAGAGAAAAAAGAAACAGAGTAATGTTATGAACAATGACACACACACACGCACACACACAATAGATTGAGAAAGACTTTTAAGAGATACAGATTAATTTCCAACCTGTTGCATCTGGCAGATATTTGATTAGAGATATTAGAGAGACTCTTGAACATATGCATCCTGAACCCAGAAACCATTCTGATTTGAAGATATAAATATATTCAGTTGCTACAAAGTCATCATTAAATAATGTGGGAATTACTAATGTTGCCAAACATAGAGAAAAAGGGGTCAGGCTTATGTGTTTACTTGATGACTATCGGATAGGATACAATGAGCTTGTACAGAAGAATCCAGAGTTATCAGAGATGGAGAAGACAAATTAGGAAACTGGAGAATAACAGAATCCAGGGTGAAAGAATACTTCTAGCGGGAACCAATGGTTAATCATGTAGAAGTGTAATCAGATGAGCTATGAGGGTGTCAGAAAAGAAAGCCGAATGCAGGACAGGCATTTTCAAACTTTCTTCATGTTTTATTCAAACTCTACCTTCTCATCTGAGATGCTTACCTTCATACCTGGGATTCCAGGAGGCCCCTATTATCAAAATAAAAGAGAATATGTTATGCAAATTGGAGAGGAGTAAACAAAAGAACACATTCCTTATAAAGAGAACACAAACCAAATAAACTTCTATAGGATCATTTCAGAATATTGTATATTGTTAGATATTATAGAGGTAACATATTCAATAGCATAGAATCATTGGTTTTGTTCAGCACATGAGTATTTTAGCCACTTTTTAGAAATTCTTTGATTTGCTACTTTAAAATATGTGACTTTTCCCCATGAATGCACTTTATATTTATACTTCTGTAAACTTGAATTTTAGAACTTACTGGTGGACCCTGTAAACCAGGAAAACCGGGGCTGCCTGGAAATCCACGATCTCCCTAGAAGGAGTTAAAGATAAAAAAAGAGCATAGAGAAAGAAGAAGCAATGAGTAACTAACTATACGAACAATGATTTACTGAAAAGATTTCTTTAAAAGACAGTTGAAACAAACCAGATTGCCAAAACTCATTAACTTTCAAATTCTAATTACTTTAGCATCAACTATCCATATCAATACAACCCACTAAGATACTTTTATCCCTACTCATCTGTTCCAATAGAAAATAAAGGAAAATTGTCTACTATAGTCATTTTCTTCTAAAAAATCTATTTTGAGACCATCACACCACAGATTCCTGACAATCATCACATTTAGCGGTTAATGATTTGCCCAATTTCCTGACTATGTCTTGTATAGATTCTTATTTTAACTGCACCACTTCATTTCTCCTTCACTGTCATCTATTTCAAATAATTTTTATAAAAAGGAAAAGATGGTAAGGATGAAACACCAAGAAGACAATACTGACAGTTCTAGCAATTGCATGCCATTATTTTGGGGACACTCAATTTTTTCAACTTTTTCTTCCTCAGTATTGTAAAGTAGCCATGTGAGCCTTTGGTTTAGAAAACAAAAGCTAAAACTGGGATAAAAGAACCCCAATGCAAACTTTTTTCAAATATCTATAAATGTCACATTAATTTTGAACCAAATAGTTCAGAAGATTTTAAAGAGTAAAACCACTACACCTGTGTGCTTTTGAGTTATTATCCAATGCCTTTCTCGTCATCAATTTTTATATACAGAAAAAGTAGGCCTAGTGCAAATGGAAATTTCCTTCACATCAAGTTTAGAAGAAAAATTTTTAAAAAGGACCCATACAAAGGTCTCCCAGTAGCCCCAGCTGGCATGAAAGTCACTATGTAGACCAGGCTGATTTCACAGGGATCCACCTGCCTCTGCTCCTCTGCTGGAATTAAAGGCATATGCCACTATGCCTGCCTAACACCTTTTTGTTTGTTTGTTTAAATATTTTTATTGAAGTTTTGTGCCAAAATATTTTTAAAGGAGAAATGAAAAAAAGAAAGATTGCCCAATAGTGAAAAAATGTGTAAGTAAAATCAGATAAATGTATGAAGGAGAATAAAAAATTAAAAACATTTTTTTTAAAAAAGGACCCATACATTGTGGATGTAACTTTAGGATTCATTTTTTTTTACATACACAGTGAAAAATAGAAGGAAATAATCTAATTTGATCCAGGCATGGTGGTGTATGCCTTTAATCTCTGTCCTCAGGAGGCAGAGGCAGCTGGGTCTCTGTGAGATCTAGGAAAGCCTGGTCCACCTAGGGAGTTCCAGAACAGTTGTGACTACAGGGAGACCCTGTCTCAATATTTTAATTTTATTTTATGTTTATGAGTGTATTACCTATATGTATGTAAGTGCACTATTTGATATTCTTTTTTTTTTTTTTAATTTATTTATTTTTATGTTTATGAATGTATTGTCTGCATGCAGGTCTGCGCACCCGTGTCGTGCAATGCCGCGGAGATCAGAAGAGGGTCTCGGATTCCCCTGGAACTGGAGTTCTCCTGGAACCGGAGTCACAGACGGTTCTCAGCCGCCATGTGGGCGCTGGGGATCGAACCCGGGCTTCAAAACTTTGGCTACTAGTCTTGTTGCTTAAGGCATCTTAACAAAACAAAACAAATCAAATAACCAAGTAACCAAAATATTCACAAGAATGTAGTCCACTTTTCTGTGAAATGTGTCATGGGAACAAACTTCCCATTCGTCCTGGCACCAAAGGATGCCTATGCAGGGATGAGAAATACCAATAAATCACATAAATCCAGAAATTTCCCTCACAAATCTAGACACTTTTAAAAAATTATAATTGTAGTGTCAGGTAAGGTGGTGAACGAATTTACTCCCAGCACTCAAGCAGCAGAGGCAGTCTGATCTCTGTGAGTTCAGCACCAGCCTTGTCTTCATAGTGAGTTCCAGGCCAACCAGATCTACATAGTGAGACTATAGAGACAAATATTATAGTGACGTGGAGAAATACAAAGAAATTATGTTGCTTTGATAAGTGTTTAAAAATTCTTGGAAAATATGACCACTGTAATGCAAAAATAGTTAATGCAATATCTGGTATGTTTCATTAATTTAAAAGATATGTCATAACATAAATAGCTTACAGAATGTTATTCAGAAAACAGAAGATAACAAAAGTATAAACATATTGTAATACTACACTTAAGTAAAAGAAAAGGAAAACAAATAAATGAAATAAAAACAAAGGCTACAGTATATAAGTTTACAAGAAAAGCAAACTTTCTTCATTTTTTTTATATACTAAAGACAAATGATTGATTAAAATCTGGTAAAGTGATGAAAAAAATCCACCAGTATCCAAAGTCTGAGGTTTTTTAAATTTTTAAATGCAATATTTTACTTTATGAAAAAGTTTTGGGTTTCACATTAACAGTTAAAGAAGTTAATAAATTAAAGAATGAGGGCAGATGAGATGGCCTGGTGAGTGAAGGTAAATACTGCCAAGCCTGACAACCTGAATTCAATATCTACTCCCTCAAGTTGTTCTGAACGCTACATGTATGCTACATGGCATGAATGAACCAGCATACTTACATACATATAACACAATCAACAAATAAAATATAAGAGTTTTTAAAAATTAAGCTATGAAGTATTCAAAATTCAATATGTCCCAATTTGGGGGTTTTATGCATGGATGTAAGTGCAATGCCAAGGGAGGTCAGAAGTGACCATCAAATTCCCTTGGAATTGGAGTTAAGGATGGTTGTTAGGTTGTTGTGGGTGCTGGGAATCAAACATGGGTCAACTGCAAGAGCAACCAATGCTCTTATGCACTGAGTCATCTCTCCAGTCTTTTGTACCTATTACTAAGAGCAAAACTAAGGGTTGGAGAGATGGCTCAGCAGTTAACAATACTAGTTGGCACATGCAGAGCAGCAAGCGGTCCACCAGCGGCTGGGTCCCCCAGTGGACTACATAGGAGGAGAGGTGGTAAGGGGGCTTTCTACTGCTCCAGTTCCAGCCCACCAGGATCCATAGGCACATCTCCAGGTTCTTAGCACCTGAGTCCTGAGCCTTGCCTTGCAGGTCCCTAGAGTTCCAGTTCCAGTTCAGCAGCCTCCACCATCTCTGCTCCCAATGCCCCAGCGCAGCTCCCCAAAGCCAGCTCCCAATGCCCTGTAGCTACAGGTCCAGCTTACACGATGGGATCTGGTACTGGCGCTCAGCTCCTGGCTCCTGGGGGGTAAGACAGAGCCCAGCACTCACCAGTGTGTGTCTGCTTTGGTTGCCTGCTCCCAGCTCCCAGCAGGCAAGACAAGGCATCCCCCCCACCCAGAGGCCCAAAACTAGACCAGACCTCTGGCTCCAAATCACCTCAGGCTCAGCTCCCGTAGGCTCCAGCTCCAGCTCTTGACAAGTGAGAGAGAACCCCTTCAACCCCCACCCACCCTGAGGCCAGACTCCCACACTAACAACTCAGCACCGAGCAGATGAGACAGAAGACCAGAGGCCAACATGCCTCCAGAGATATTCCAGAATCCCAATCCATTAGCTAGGGAACACCTCCAGCCACTCCGCTGGCTCCAGACTAAGCTTCCCTGGCCCCGGACCCAGACCCAGATGTTTACGCCCAAGACAGGGGAACTGTAGGCTCACCTCACACAGTATGAGGTTCTAGCTGACCCGACTGTTACCTATCCTGGGCCTCTGGAGAATCTCCAGATTAGAAGGGCGAGAACTAGCTGGACCCTCCAGTACAAAATCAAAAGTGAAAACCTGAAGTCTAGACCATGCAGCCTTTCAGGACTATCAAGAAGACAATGAAGGGTGAGGAAAACAAGCAAAGTCACTCTTCAACTCAACTAAGAAAGAGTTGATATTTGTAACAGAATACAAACTACAGAACAAATTCCCATGACAAAATCACGATGAGAAAACAATAACATGAAAACCCCAAATAATAAATCCCCACTAAATACTCCTAATCCGGTAGAAGACCCCTACATTGAGGACTCCCAAGAAGTAACCCAAGACACAGATCTTAAAAGAACTATCATAAACATACTCAAAGAATTCAAGGAATTTAAATAACACACAAACAAATGAATCAAAGATCCAGAAGGGGATAGAAATGGATTAAAAGAAGAGAATGATAAACTTCAGATTGAAGTGGAAATACTGAAGAAAACTCAGGCTGAAATGAAAAAGGAAACCAAACAATCATCCAGTCAATAGGAAAGGAAGGGAGAAAGCTTCAGTAACAGAATGAATGAAGTAGAAAGTAAACTATCAACAGTGGAAGATAACATGGAAGTACTGGAATGCTCAAGCAAATATTATGAAAAATTAAAAAAATGCAGGAGTGGAATAATCAGGAAATATGGGACACCATGAAAAGACCAAACCTATGCATCATAGGTATAGAAGAAGGAGATGAATCCCAGGATAATGGTATCAACCAGATCTTCAACAGAATTATAGAAGAAAATTCCTCCGAATTGAAGAAAGACATACCCATACAAATACAAGAAGCACATAGAACACCAAATAGACAAGACCAGAAAAGAAATTTCCCACACCATATCATAGTAAAAATACTAGATGCTCAAAACAGAGAATACTGAAAGCTGCAAAGGAAGAACAAGTCATATATAAAGGGAAACCCATCAGAATTACACCTGACTTTTCAATGCAAATGATTAATGCCAGAGGAGCTTGGACCAAAATATATCCAGTTGTAAATTACTATAGAGCCCAACCCAGAATACTTTACCGAGCAAAAATGTCTATTATAGTTGGAGGAGAAAGAAAAATATTTTATGACATAAATGAAAAGATGAAAGAATACATGTCCAGAAAACCAACCAGTCAGAAAATACTTGAAGCAATGAAAAGAGCATAAGAAAGGAATATCTACTCCCAATTGGCAGGGGAAAGTAATTAATGAAGGTATAACTATGGAAACAGAAACCTAGACTAAAATGCAAGCAGAAACTAAATTGATGAAGAGGGTCACTAAATTCTTATCAAGGAAAAACTAACCATGAAGACTTCACAATCACGCGTATATAGGTACCAAACACAGGTGCATTGAATTTCATAAACACAATACTACAGGACTTTAAGGCACAGATTAATCCCAACACAATAATAGTAGGGGACATCAATATCCCACTGTGCCCTTTTATAGGACAACTGGACAAAGAGTAAACAGAGAGATATCTGAACTGAATAATACTATACACCAAATGGACCAAACAGAAATCTACTTAATATTCCACCCAAACATCAATGAATATACTTTCTTTTTTGTGGAGGAAAGGGTTTATTTGATTTACATTTTCCAATCACAATTCATACTTGAGGGAACTCAGGTTAGGAACTCAAGGTAGGAACCAGGAGGCAGGAACTGAAGCAGAGCACAGAGGACCTTAAATTGATTTTTCAGGATCATTCTGTTAGATATATAAAAGCTGTGTTTTCAGCATTTTCTTTCTATATTTCAATCTTTCACTTGAAAATTTTTTTATTTGTCATTTTTTTCAAAGCCAATTTTTATTGAAGCTTTGTACATTTCATACAAAATTTCCAATAAAATCTAGACCCATTCCCCCCCTTCATTGCCCCCACCCCACCCCACCAGGGATCATGCATTCTGCCAAACATGTTTTCATCTTTTTCTGTCTCTTTTAAAATTTTTGATGCAGAAGTTTACTGTTTTGAGTAGAAGTTCACTGTTTCAGTCAGTTCTTTGACCCAGTCTTTTTGGTTATTCTTGTTCCTTCTAATTTGCATCACTCCAAAATATGCATATATGAATGCTATATATGTTATAGGTTTTAGCATCTTCGGCTTATGATTTCTTTTTTATTATTATTGGGTTTTTTTTTCTTTATTAGGCTGAAAGGTGTCATGTTTGAAGGCTCCTTCTTGGCAAGCTTAAGCAACCATCAGTACTGCCTTCAACACTGGGGTTTTCCCTTCCCATAGTAACCAAATGAGGTCCAGTAAGCACTGCATCCTGTCTTGATCTTCCTGTACTGGTCTGTGTGATACAGCCTGGGTAGTCCAACAATGGCAGTCTATACTCTGAAGAAGTGGAAACCCCAGTAGTAGCTCAGTCCACAAGCTGGATGTCTTAGCAGTCCCCATCTGGCACTGAAGGTTTGAAGGGTTCTTGGACAGACATGAGTCTTCAGTCCATATTGGAAGGTTGAAAAGCTGTGTCTCATGTCTTTGAAGGATGGCAAAAGCAGTGGCAGCCACAGGGTAGATGTACTTGCCAGTAAGACAGTCAAAACAACTGTGTTCTTTTTTTCTTTTTACTAAGATCTCAAGTTTAGAATATACTTTCTATTCAGCAACACATGAAATGTTCTACAAAATCAACCACATACTGGGAGACAGAACAAATCTCAACAAATACAAAAACAGAAATAATCCCATGCATTCTATCAGACCACAATGCAATAAAGCTTAATATCAACACCAGAAGAAGAACTACTATCTACAAGAACTCATGGAGACTAAACAACACACTACTAAATAATGACTGGGTCAAGGTAGAAATAGAGAAAATAATGAAAGTATTCCTGGAATTAAGTGCAAAGAACAACACAACACAACACAACACAACAAAACCGATGGGACACTCTAAAAGCAGTTCTAAGAGGGAAATTTATAGCCCTAAGTGCCTACATTAAAGAAAACAAAACAGAAAGAGCACAAATAAATGACCTAACATCACAACTAAAAATACTTGAGAGACAACAACAAATGAACCCCAAACCCAACAGACAAGAGGAAATAACAAAAAATCAGAACAGAGATCAAAGAAATAGAAACAATGAAAATAATACAAAGAATCAATAAATCCAAGAGCTGGTTGTTTGAAAGAAAAAACAAGATAGATAATCTTCTAGCTCAGTTAACCAAAAGATAGAAAGAGCAACTCCAAATCAATCAAATTAGAGAGGAAAAGGGAACTATCACAACAGATAATGAAAACTCCAACCAATTATAAGAGAATATTCAAAAACTTATACTCTGGGGCTGGAGGGATGGCCTAGAAGTTAAGAGCGCAGACGGCTCTTGCAGAGGACCCGGGCTCAATCCCCAGCACCCACATGATGGCTAAGAACTGTCTGTAACTCCAATTCCAGGAGAACTCCAGTTCCAGGGGAATCCAAGACCCTCTTCTGAACTCCATGGCATTGCATGACACGGGTGCACAGACCTACATGCAGACAGTACATTCATACACATACAGAAATAAATAATAAAAAAAATTTTTAAAACTTATACTCTACTAAATTTGAAAACCTAAAAGAAATGGATTAATATCTGAAATCATGTAGAGCACCAAAGCTTAACCAACAAGAGATCAGCAGCTTAAACAGACCCATAACATGTCCGGAAATTGAGATAGTAATATAAAACCTCCCAACTAAAAAACTCCCAGGCCCAGATGGATTAACCACAGAATTCAAGTCAATTAAAGAGGACTTACAAACATTATTACTAAAATTATTCAAAAGGATAGAAACAGAGGGAAATCTCCCAAATTCCTTCTCTGAAGCCAGCATCACTCTATTACCAAAACCTATTAAAGTTACAAAAAGGAAAACTATAGACCCATTTCTTTAGTGAACATGGATGCAAAAATTCTCAATAAAATAATTGCAAACCACATACAGGCACACATGAAAACAATTATCCACCACGATCAAGTCAAATTTATACCAGAAATGCAGGGATGGCTCAATATACATAAATCAATAAGTGTTACAAAGTACATAAATGGGCTAAAGACAAAAAAATTACATGATCATCTCAATTGCTGAGGAAAAGGCCTTCAATAAAATCCAAAATGCTTTCATGTTTAAAGTCCTGGAGGGAATTGTACTGGAGGGAACATTCCTTAACATAATTAAAGCTGTATACAACAAACCTACAGCCAACATCATTGTAAATGGGGGAAAACTAGAAGCATTCCCCTTAAAGTCAGGAACCTGGCAAGGTTGCCCCCAATCTCCACTCCTTTTCGTAATTATGCTGGAAACACTTGCTAAGGCAATAAGACTAGAAAAAGAAATCAATGGAGTATTACTTGGAAAAGAGGAGGTCAAACTATCCCTTTTTGCAGATGACAGGATAGCATACCTAAGGGATGCCAAAAATTCTACCAGAAAACTCCTAGAAACGATTAACAGTTTCAGTAAAGTGGCAGGTTACAAAATTTATCTAGAAAAATTGGTAACCTTTCTTTATGCCAACAAGCAATTGGAGAAGGAATACAGGGAGACAATAGCTTCAAAAAGTATCTTGGAACAAATCTTACCAAAGACACCAAAGTTCTCTACAATGAAAATTTTAAATCCTTGAAGAAGGAGATAGACAAAGACATCAGAAGATAGAAGGACCTCTCATGCTCATGAATTGGAAAAATTAATATAGTAAAAATCACCAACCTACCCAAAGCAATATATAAATTCAATGCAATCCCAATTAAAATCCCCATGACTTTCTTCACAGAATTAGAAAAAAAGCATCCTAAAATTCATATGGTAAAACAAAAGATCCCAGAGAGCCAAAGCAACCCTGAACACAAAGAGCAAAGCAGTGGTGATTAACTATACCAGACTTCAAACTAAATTACAGGGCTAATAGTCATAAAAACAGCCTGGTACTGGCACAAAAACAGACTCGTAGATCAATGAAACAAAATGGAAGATCCAAACTTGACCACATGCAATTTCAGTCACCTCATATTTGACAAAGGGGCCAAGAAGACTCAACGGGGGAAAGAGTATCTTCAGCTGGCAAAACTGGATTACCACTTGTAGATGAATAAAAGTAAACCCCTACATTTCACCATGTACAAGAATCAACTACAAATGGATCAAAGATCTCAACAAAAAAACCCAAAACTCTGAAAATGATAGAAGAAAAACGTTGGCAGTAACCTACAAGTCTTTCTAAATCAGACAGCAGCTGCGCAAAAAATAAGGTCAATTGACAAATGGGATCTTATTAAACTCAAGAGCTTCTGTACAGTGAAAGAAACAGTAAAAGAAATGGAAAGAAAACCCAGAGAGTGGGAGGAAACCTTCTCCAGTGGCACATCTAACAGAGGTCTAACATCCAAATTGTATAAATTACTCACAAAAGCAAAAGACCAAGAAAATAAATGACCTAATCAAAGATGGAGTAAAGAGCTAAACAGAAACTTCACAAAGGAAGAAGTAAAAATGCCTGAGAAACATCTTAAAAATTGTTCAACATCACCAGGAATTAAGGAAATGCAAATTAAGACTACTTTAAGATTTCGTCTTACCCCGGTAAGACTGACTATGATCAAGAAAACAAATGATACCAAATTCTGGAGAAGTTTTGGGGAAAGGGGAACACTCATCCACTGTTGCTGGGAATGCAAACTCGTGTAACCCCTATGGAAATCAGTGTGGAGAACTCTTTTTTTTAAATTTTCTCAGCCTTAATTTTTTATTCTTGGGAATTTCAGACCTGTATAAAGTGAGACATGATCAGATATAGGTCCCTTCACCCCCTTAAACTCTTGCCATACCCCATGACTCATCTCCCAATCAACTTCGCGTCTGGTTTTTAATGTTCTTTTTTCTTATTGAGGTTTTGTGCATTTCATACATTTCTTAATCAAATTTAGACCCATTCCCCCTTTCTTACTCCCCACCCCGCCAGAGCTCATGCATTCTGCCATACATGTCTTTCATCTTTTTCTCAGTCTTTTTTTAAATTTTTCAATGCAAAAGTTTACTGATTCAATCAGTTCATTTACCCAGTCTTTTTTGTTGTTCCTTCCATTTTGTATCACTCCAAAACATGCGTTTATACACACCACACATATACCAAGATTATGACATCTGAAAATAAACTATAAGTTAATTCTAAAACATGTTTAGGGATTCACATTTTGATAGTAGAGTTGTATGCAGGTAAAGAAAAAATATTACTCTTAAAAGGCTCAAAATGAACCTATCCCTTGGCCCAGTCTTACCACTCCCTGGTATATACCCAGAAGACTCATCATGTTGCAGAGACACATGCACAACCATGTTCATTGCAGCTCTCTTTACAATAGCTAAGAGTTGGAAGCAACCTAAGTGTCCCTCAACTGATGAGTACATAATGAAAATGTGGCATAGCTACACAGTGGAGTTCTATGCAGCAGTAAAGAAAGATGACATCATGAAATCTGCAGGTAAAGGGATGGAACTAGAAGCCATTGTGCTATGTGAAGTAACACAGTCCCAGAAAAACAAACAACCTATGGTATCCCTCATTTGTCGATCCTAGCACCAAACCCTTATATGCAAGTCACGCCTGATGCTACTATAGATATAACTTGAATCTTATGTCTCTATTTTCCCAAGTTCTAAGATTTACAAGAAACAATCTTTTCTTTGAAAGTGCATTAAAACATACATCAACTTGCTATGTAACCTGGGAATGTAAAGTTATATTTCTTTCTGCCTTCATGCAAAATTACTGTTAAAATGTGAATCCCAAACATGTTTTGGATTAACCTACAGCTAATTTTCAGACTCTGTCATTTTATTTTATAAGTGTATATATGCATATTTCGGAGTAATATAAAATTAAAGCAAACAACAAAAAAAATGGAAAAAAAGAATCCTGGTTGCTCTTTCAAATAACCTGGATTCAGCACCCAGCACACACATGCTAGCTAACAATTGTCTGTAAGGCATTGCACACATGAGGTGCATTTATAAACATGCATGCAAAACTATTTTTTAAATTTTTATTTTAATTTTATTTTTTATTTATTATTTCTTATGTGTATGAATGTACTGTCTGCATGTAGGTTGGTGCACCCATGTCGTGCAATGCCGCAGAGGTCAGGAGAGGGTGTCAGATTCCCCTGGAACTGGAGTTAAAGACGGTTCTTAGCCACATTTTGGGTGCTGGGAATCGAACCTGGGTCCTCTGCAAGAGCAGTCAGTGCTCTTAACTGCTGAGCCATCTCTCGAGCCTCAGCAAAACTCTTATACACATAAAAATTTTAAAGAGCAAAACTAATAAAGGAAATTAAGTATTAGTCCTAACAACTTGTATAGTGTGTGGAAGACATATCTTAATCTCCGTTTAATTCTCTTACACAAAGCTTTTGTAGGTAATATCTAACTCGGTACATTATCCTAGCTAATTAGACAGGCTTAAATGAATTACTGATATCCAATGTACTGAAAGTTTTTTGTACTGAAAATTTTAAGTTAGGATAAAAGTTGTGGCTCAGATACAAAGCTATTCTATCTCTTACTCAGCATTTTTCATTCTTTTACATGTATTATGATCAATATACTGCCTACTACTAAATTCAAGAAATCTTACCTTGGTTCCATTGCATCCTGGGATACCTTGCAATCCTGGAGCCCCATCATGCCCTGGCATCCCCTTTGATAAGGCACAGAGCACAGTTAGAATACTCCTTAGATTACTTTTTAAAGGGTTTTAAAATAAGAAAATTCATACTTACAGGAAGACCTGGTGTCCCTGGAAATCCAGGAAGTCCAGGAGGACCCTATAAGAAGAAATAAATTCCTTGAACTGATGGATAGGTTATCTCAAAATTAAATTTAGATTAGAAGTGGCTATTCACTGTTGTTTCAAAAACCACAGAAAACCTTTTACTTAAAGTTGTTTTTAAAATATTTTACAAGTATTATAGAGATGCCTCCTATTTACTGGCTCATTTTCTTCATTGCCCTTAATAGCTGGAAGCAAAGCAGTAGATGAAATGTCTGTTCTAACAGATAAAGTTCATTCAAGTTTGTGAGTAATGAATTCAATGGAGGATGAGAAGGAATCGAATACATCTGCCCACGAGGGCATTAATATGATCAACCCCAAACCGTTTGCAATTAAATTTCTCTGTCAAAATTGGCGAAATGTGATTTGACAACATTTTCTATTGGCGAGACTATAGGAAAAAGATATTCCTGTCTATACAGCAAACATGCAGTCAAATGATAAAGTCGGACATTTGGAAATAACTAGCACAAATGCACAGGCATATACTCTTTCACCTAACAATTTGCTTCTATGAATCTATTCCAAAGGTACACTCAAAATTAGAGAACATAATACGATATTCAAAATTGCTGATTGCAGCATTATGATATCAAGCTTTGGAAAATAAATGCAGATGATTTTGAAAGGAGTTATGTCAGAAAGCAAGAAAGTCATCAATGATGAATAGATTTGTAAAAAGGATACTGGATATGAACCAAGCTTGACAGGACTCCTACAGGTCAATGATAAGAATAATATGGACTTCAAAATGAGTAATGACTAGAATATATTGAAATATTAAATTCTATGTATTAGTAATGGTAAAACTTCCTTGATTACCACTTAAAGTTGTTGTTGATGTAGCAGTTCATTAATTAATGCCAGCTAAACATGATGGCTTGGGGAAATCTAAATGTGGACTGAATTTAAATTCTAAATTTTAAAGATGAGACAATGGTTACCAATTACCAAGGAATAATGAAGTTTAGGAGTGATATCCAAGATTTCCTTTAAAACATTTAAAACCACTGAGAAAAAGATGCAAGACATGTATGGCAAAATGTATGAAGTAGGATGGGGTGGGGTGGGGGATATGGAAAGCAGAATGCCTCTAAATTAGACTGAAAAATGATGCATGAAATACACAAAACATCAATAAAAGTATTTTATAAAAAACATTTACAAGCATAGTGGTAGCTTAGGGATTGAATAAAACTGTTGAAGTGTTCAATTATTTGAAGTTGGAGATAAGCATAAGGGGCTTTAATCTACTAAGCACTCTCTACACTTGTGCAAACTTAAAAAACTTCCCACAATAAGTCATAAAATCTGAGTGTCAAGAGTTGTCTGTGAGTTGAGAACTGAGGATTTGGGCTATCATTTCAAGCACTATCTTTTTTTTTTATAGCTTTCTTTTTTTTTTAATATTTTTTTTAATTTATTTCTGTATGTGTATCAATCAATGTACTGTCTGCATGCAGGTTTGTGCACCCGTGTCGTGCAATGCCGCGGAGGTCAGAAGAGGGTCTCGGATTCCCCTGGAGCTGGAGTTCTCCTGGAATTGGAGTTTCAGACGGTTCTCGGCCGCCATGTGGGTGCTGGGGATCGAACCCGGGTCCTCTGTAAGAGTGGTCGGCGCTCTTAACCGCTAGGCCATCTCTCCAGCCCTCAAGCACTATCTTTTGAGGATATGGTCTACCTAAAAATTCCCAGATATCTGGATAAAGGAATTAACCAGACCACCAGTGCTCTTTAGATGGCATACTGCTTCACATATAGTTAGTTAATGGTTACTATTTATAGTTATTATAAGATGTATTACCATGATAGCATAAGGACTATAAATATATTGTTAATTTCAAATTTATTGCAAAAATCAATTATACTGCTCAAAATAAACTAAACGATCCTGAGTTTGTTCTCTTTTTTTTTCTGGGATTCTACCCACAACATTTATATATAACACAGAAGGCAACCTATATGTCTTATTTTTTGTTTTGTTTGGGTTTTTTGAGACAGCATCCCACTTTGTAGCCAAGATTGGCCTTGATCTCATGGCCATCCATTTGCCTGTGCCTTTCAAGTACTAGAATTAAATGAATGATTGACTGAGTCGAGATGCTACATCCTGTTAAAGATTAAGTTATACAGCAAACAGGCCAGGCATGGTGGCACACATCTTTAAATCCTAGCACTTGGGAGGCAGAGGAAGGGTGGATCTTTGTGAGGTTCAAAGGCCAGCTGGACTACAAGCAGCGGTGAGTTCCAAAACAGCGTCATGGTGGCTTTACAGGAAGACCCTAAGTTGTCTCAAAGAATAAAATTACCAATAAAAAAAAAAAAAAAAAAAAAAAAAGAATTACACAGCAAACAATGTTTTTAAAGTTTGTGTAGCTAACTATTTGAACAACAGATGATTAGAATATATGGTGCGTATCACACAGGTTTACACATGCTATGTCATCATCCATGTATTTAATAGGCAAATAAGAAACCTCATCATCCTATAAACAGATGTTCAGTGCTAAAATCCTACTGTTTTCCTTTCTAACATATGAAGAAATTGAGGTTCAGAGAAGTTAGATATGGTCTTTGAAATATTAGGACTATTGGAAAACCGATAACCTTGACTTCTAAAACCAACTATATGCATAGCAACTGTGAAGGTTACAGTTAACTGTCAACTTGAGAGAATGTCAAATAACCTGAGGTATGCCTGTGAGGGATTATCATAATTTTAACTGATGTGGGAAGAGCAATCTGAATTGTGGACAGGATCAGTTCATAGGTAGGGAATCCTTTGCTGGAGAAAATGGACAAAGTGAGCTAAGTACAAGTATGCATGCTTTGTTACTCTCTGCTTTCCACTGTGAAGGTGATGTGACCAGCACTTTAAGTTCCTGCTACCTTGATTTCCCCACCATGATGGACTTTACCTTTGAACTGTCAGCCAGAATAAACCCCTCTCCTCTCAGTTGCCTTTTTCAGGGAATTTTATCTCAGCAACAGAAAAAAGACAGAAATTGGTACTGAGAAGTGGGGCCATTGATTGAATAAAATTAACTGTATGGTTTTTAGGCCTTTAGAAATTGTTTGCAAGAGAAAGGTAGAAAATGTTGCAACTTTGGGTTGCTGTAAGCAGAGCTTCATAGGCCATTCTTATAGAAGCATGGAAAGTAGGAATGCTCAGAGAAATGAAGAGAGAGGATGATGATTCATGAGTGTTCAGAAGAGAGCAAAGACTCTATTGTATGGGCTATCATGTGATATATTGGCCAAGAATTATGCCCAGGTCGAGAACTTCATTATACCCATGTCCTGAGAACTTGAGTAAAGCTAACTTTAAAGATAATGGTTTAAATTGTTTGGCAAAAGAGATTTCAAAATAAAGGAACATTCAGATTAGTACTGAGAAAGCAACCGTAATTATTAAAGAGATAAGCGCCAAAGAAAAGAAGCCTCTTGTACTACATTAGGACAATAGGAAAGTGCAAGTCCCTACCCATCAGAGACTCCATTCTCTCTCACATAGTAGCAGAACTTGGTAGTATAATTCACACTGTGTTAGTTTTGGGGGTCTAAAAGATGCAAAATTGAGGGGGTCATAAAGTATTGCTCTACAGTTTCAGAGAACAGCAAAGGCCATAAGATGTAGGGAAGGACTGGAGTCCCTGCAGAGGCTCCGAGAGACTGCTGTATAAACCTATAAATGTAAAGCCTTGAGGTGGAGACCTAAGATAGTGGAAATGTCAGCAGCATGGGACATCCAGTAAGGCTAGCTGTGAGCACAAAGTAGAGCAAGCCTAGGAGAGGACCTGTTTGTTCTGCAGGTGGCAAGAGTAGAATAGTGGGTCTGTCCAAATGTTCTGTAGTCTAGTTTGTTATATAATAAGCTCCTGGACATGCAGCTGTAGGAGTTCATGTTTATATTGCTGGATTTTTGTTTCACTTTGACATGATTGCTTCTTGCTATGTCCTGGTTCTTTAATTTGGGAATAGGAATACTTATTCTGTGCCATTATATGTTGGAAGTAAATGTTCTTTTAAATTTTATTTTAGAGGAGCTCACAGTTAAGATATTTTGGACTGTTAATGTGTTAGAATTGTTAAATACTACGGGGATATTCAAACTTGGACTGAACTGTGTTTTACATTATGACATCGTCATGAGCCTATGTGGATAAATGTTAGAAAGCTATGACTTAAAAGTGATGTGTTTTGGTGTCAAGCAAGGAATAGAGTCATAATGGTTCGTGTTGACTGTTAACTTGACAGAATCTAGAATCACCTGGGAGATAAGCCTCTGGCTATTCCTGTGGAGGATTATTGTGATTATATTAATTGGGGTGAGCAGATCCATCTTAATTGTGGACAGATTCATTCCCTGGGTAGGGGATCCTGGGAGGGATAAAACTGAAGATAAGCTGTGCTCAAGTATCTCTCTCTCTCTCTCTCTCTCTCTCTCTCTCTCTCTCCTTTCTTTCTATGAACATGATGTGACCTGTTGCTTCAAGACACTGCAGCTTTAAGTTTTCCTACTTGGTAGAACTTGTCCTTGAACTATGACCCAGAATAAGCCCTTTCTCCTTTAAGTTGTCTTTTTTCAGGGATTTTGTTAAAGCTACAGTAAAGTAACTAAGATATCAGCTTAAAAAATCTTTCCAGGAAAAAATTACATGTACATTTCAGTGTTGTGATGCATCCTGATATTTAGAACCTTAACAATTAAAAGATCATGCAAGCCAGAATGCCTAATTCTCCCCAAAGAGAAGTGGTTTAAATCAACTAATTTTTAAGATATACAAAATGCTTATTGTGTTTATACATGGTACCACAAGAGGCTATATAGCCTGAGGACTCCAGGCCTCTTAACACAAGGAGGTGGCCATGTTGCTTCAATAAGTACTGGTAGAAATCAATTATATGATGCAAGTTTTAAGAAACTGAAAATATTTAAATTTAGCACTTTTATATTACTTAAACAGAAACTCTTTGTGGCTCACACCTTTAATCCTAGCACTTGGGAGAAAGAGGCAGGTGGATCTCTGTGAGTTCAAGGCCAGCCTGGTCTACAGAGTGAGCTCCAGGCCAGCGGGAACTAAAAGGGAGACCCTGTCTCAAAAAATACCAAAAAACAAAAAATAAAACTCAATTATAGGCGAGCATGGTGGCACAAGCCTTTAATCCCAGCACTCAGGAGGCTAAGGCAGGTGGATCTCTGTGAGTTCAAGGCCAGCCTGGTCTACATATCCAGCTCCAGGCCAGCTGGGACGAAAGGGAGAACCTGTCTCAAAAAGACCAAAAATAGCCACTTAGGCACTTAGAATGCACCAATACATATCAAGAGGCTAAAGAAAGTCTAGTTGTAGACATATTACCATCTCTTGAATATTAAAAGATTATTTTTCTCTCTACAGTTTAATAAGAATGTTTTCTGGTTATCTAATGATACTTCATTTGAGTTTTTTTCGACCATTTACAACAACCAAAGCATTGTCATGCACAGAACATTACTTACTCTGATTCCTTTTGATCCTATTGGCCCTGGACTTCCATCATCACCCTGAAAAGGACAGTATGTTTAGCTATTATTACTACAAATTAATCCTCAAATAAGTAATTTTCCAGTATAAGACCATTACATTTTAGTAAATTTTTCTGAAGTTAATGTTAAAGTTACATGCCCAAAGATTTACTATTAAGAATAAAGGCATTTTGAAAAAAGACTAAAGACGTTGATAAATTACGTGTTCAATACTAAGAAAGCCCATTATTTTACTGAGGAGACTGCTGATGTGTAGAAGAAACTTTAAATCCATAAAGCTAAATATGAATCATGCAAGAAAATGAAGATATCAGTAAAGATATTTCCAAAATCATTTATGCATAAACAAAACAAGAGCTTAAAATCTGGGCAGCTTCCATTTTATATCAACTTACAGGTACATGTGCTGTTCTTTAATTTCCATTTTATACTTTGAATTATTTTATTAAGCACTTTCTACTGGCAGAGTATAAGGACTGACAGAGCACTGCAAACTTTCCTTTCCAGATTCTGTTGTCTATTCCATATAAAAGAAGCTGCCTACCTGCACATTGATATATCTCTCCCTTTCAACTCACAGCTGCATGCTGCCAATTTAAAATCTTATCTCAGTAAGTTTTGTTAACCATTTTCTTTTAAAAACTGAATAAAAAAATCCGATTTCTGTAAAGTAATGTATCCACAGGTTCCAACAGGAAAGGCATGGATATTGTTCGTGCAAATTCTCCTGAAAATACTCTGCTTTTTAGAAAATTTAATGATGTACACTTTATGAAGCAGGTGCATTTTAAGGAAAATTAAAGTAATTCAAATCCCCCTTTAAAACAGCTATAAAATCTCAGTGAATATTTTATGTCTTCCCACTGAAGGTTCAAATAAGAGAAGTTGCTTCAATACTATATTGATTGTAGTAAGCAACATGGTTAAAGAAGAGGAAGAAATTTAAGACATGGAAATGAGAAAGTGATGGTACATTCCTGTAATCTCAGTGCTCTGCTATACATCTTAGCAGTTACTGTATATAGCAGCAAAATATTGGTAACTATTTATAAAATCATGTGTACGGACTTCATTACTCTAGTATGGCCTCTTCAAACAATGACATAGAATATAATAAGAAGAATATGAGGTTCTGAGTACACTAATATACAAATTAAATAATACTTTGTGTGGTAAGACATGCACTGATAAATGAACACAGATGGGAAAGAAAAATTTTTATATAGAATGCAATGAATAAGTTACCAATCGAAAATGAACTACTTTATATTTAATAAAGAATTCATTTGAATAATTATATATACATACATATATTTGTACAAATACATATATGTGTGTTTTATATATTGACAATTTCATAAAATGAGTATTCCAATAAAGAATAGTCCTTTAAATTTTTTACTTTACACATGCATTCACATCCACACATATACACACATATAAATGTCACATAAAATGTACCCACTTAGTTATGCCAGGCAGTAGAACTGCTTGAAATGAGCTGAAATGTTTAGAGATTGTTTGCTTTCTCACTTTATAAATATGAAATGAAATAACAGAAAAGGCTGGACTTCTTTCTAAACTCAAAGTGCATCCAAGAGCATCTTTTATCACACTAACATTAAAGTATCTCAGGGCTGGAGAGATGGCTCAGCTGTTAAGAGCACTGAATGCTCTTGCAGAGGACCTGGGTTTGATTTTCAGCACCCACATGGTGGCTAACAACCATCCGTAACTCCAGTTTTAGGGGCTCCCACACCTTCTTCTGATCTCCATGGGCACTGCAGGACATGGGTGCATAGACATACATACATGCAATACACTCATACACATAAAATAATAAATAAAATATTTTTAAAGTATGTCAGATAATACTAAATTGATATTCATTAAATATCAAAAGGGTATTAATATAGCTTTTAAAAATATAACAGGGATATTTATTTAGGCTATTCCCTCTTAATAAAGTATCTCATATAAGCGTTCCAGTTAAACTCAAATGCAAGAAATTTAGCTCTTTCTACGGTTCAGCTTACTTTCTATTCCAAAGCATCCATTTCCATTGCATAGTTGAAATTTAATCTCAGCCAACTTGGGTTCCCACCTCCTTTTCACAAAACGATTCCTAAACTTTGTACAGCTTAAATTGTCCTAGGGTGTTGAGAAATAAGAAAGTCTAACTCAAGCTGGAATTTTCTGAGATGCCCCATGTCAACAGTCTGCATGGATTGATGCGGATTTAGTACTCGGTTCCATCTACCTGACTTCTTCAGATCACTCTGCTTCTTCCTTGCCATTCTTAGGGAGGTAAGAATCATTCTGCTACTCTTACTTTTGCTGTGTTAGCAGACCTAGTAAATTCAATTGATGGTCTATCTACTGAGATTTTATGTAGTTGCTTAGAGTTTTAGTGTTTGCTTAGAGTTTTAGTGTTTCCTTAGAGCTCGTTAGTTCTACTTAGGGAATTCAGTACAGATCCCATTTGCTCTTGAATCTTGAAAAACTACTTGCTAACTATCATGTTTAGCATTCTTTCAACATCTAAGTTCATTTAAATTCTTCTTTTATTGAGAGGACTACCTTGTTATATCAATTTGATTTTCTTAATCTTCAAATATGCACCATCATTATATGAAATGATGTTTGGGGGCAGGATAGTAAGCCAGTTTTTTGCTTTCCAAGTGAACAGAACTGGCTCTTTCATATACCACTTTAACCAGTCTACCTAATACAAAAGGGAAAGAGCACTGAGCCAAAAGAGCCATTAAAAACTCAAAGAATGCCAGGTGTGGTGGAGCACCCCTTTGATCCTAGCACTTGGGAGGCAGAGGCAGGCGGATCTTTGTGAGTTCCAGGACAGCTGGGGCTACAGGGAGACCCTTTTTCAAAAAAAACAAACAACAACAACAAAAAAAACTTCAAAGAAAGTTCTCTCAGGTTTAAATTTTGCCATTCACTCTTCCCATTCCCTTTCTTAACAAACACATAAAGATGCTACCTTTGTTCATGATTGTGGGCAGACTACCCATATTATTTATAGTCAATGAATGCAGTCCCCATCAACTGATAAAACCATAAAAACATGAGGTTTGGAATAAATCTTACTTATAGCTTCTCTTTCCCACTGAATATCATATGTGCCATATACCTTGTCATTCTATCGATATGCCAGTGCTAGGGGATTACCATCGCTCAAAATTTGAGAAAACTATCAGATTTAGCACTCCTGCCCAATGCATAGGAAACAATTGATTGCTGTGCTGAGGAATACTACAAATGAACATGTCTCTTAACATGAATAATTTTAGCACCTCGGGCAGCCACACCATATTGTTTTATGTCTTATTTATTGCCTCAGTTGGGCTCTGATATCACAGGAGCAAAATGCCCCCTCATACACCAAATCTCTCCTCTCAAAAATGTGACTAACTGAAAGATTTGAAAGAAAAGCACAAGGCCTGCTACTGGAGTCCCTTCATCTTGATAGTGGCAACCTTTTCCACATTACACAAATTTTCCAGTTCCACCAAGGACTCCGACCACCCACAGGGATTTCTGAGTAGTTAAGCCCCATTGTTTTATATTCATAATCTGAATATCCGTACTGGTATAGTATTCCTTCTTAAAAACCAGGGCTTTCCTGTCTTCAATTCTTACTGGAAAGTACATCAACTTTGTGGCTGCCACCACTTTTGGCACTCCTCAAAGACATGAGACACAGCTTTTTAACCTTCCAATATGGACTGAGGATGCATGTCTCTCCAAGAATCCTCCAAACTTTCAATGCCAGATGGGGACTACTGAGATACCCAGCTTGTGGACTAAACAGCTAAGGGGATGTCAGCCTCATCAGAATGTAGACTGCCATTGTTGGACTACCTGGGCTGTATCATGGAGGCCAATGGAGGGGGATCAAGACAAGATGTGTGCTTGCTGGACTTCATTTGGGGGACCACGGGAGGGAAAGACCCCAATGTGGAGCAAAAGTGCAGGATTGATGGTTGTTTGGGATTGCCAAGGAGGAAACTTCAAGCACTTCCTTAAGGAAAACATGACATCTTTTAGTAAAAAACATCCTCCAATTCAAGTGATATGTGTGTGTATATATACATATATATATATATATATACATATACATACATATATATATATGTATATATATACTGTAGCAATACAAATTGGAGAGAACAACAACAAAAGAACTGAAAAAACTCTGGAAAGACTCACAAAAAGATACAAGACATGTATGGCAGAGTGCAGGGACTCTGGTGGGGTGGGGGACATGGAAAGGGAAGCAATTCTAGATTCAATTGACAAATTATGTATGACCTATGGAAAAACTTTAATAACAAATAAAAAATTCCAATGATGACCATTAAAAAAACAGGGCTTTCATATTCCTAACAATGGGATATGCATAGGGCGGATTAATAAACAATTCCTGAATATTCACAATAGCTGTTTCCTTTAAGTAAACAGAGTAAGAGAGGAATGATCTCTGCCCACATCAAAGAGACACAGAAAAAATTCAAAACAGCATTTTGGACACTGCCGTTTTGCTCTAGTCAAGTTTTCCTTGTTCAGTCATTAGATTAGAAAAAGGCATGATCTACATACATGTCCTTGACACTTGTTCATGGCATTAATGACACTATTCTATCTCAAGGAGCCTAACAGACTAGCCTAATTACCCCCCCCCCTGGTCAGCAAAAGACAGGATGTCTGCAATTGCCAACACATCATATTTATCTATGTCACCAAAACTAGTAAAGTACAATATGATTAAAACCTAAGAAGTGGGGCTGGAGAGATGGCTCAGCGGGTAAGAGCACCGACTGCTCTTGCAGAGGACCTGGGTTCGATTCTCAGCACCGACATGGCAGCTAAGAATCGTCTTTAACTCCAGTTCCAGGGGAATCTGACGCCCTCTTCTGACCTCTGCGGCATTGCATGACATGGATGCACCAACCTATATGCAGACAGTACACTCATACACATAAAAAATTATAAATAAATTTTTTTGAAAAAAGACTTAAGAAGAATGCCTTCCAGCTCCCCAAAGTAGATTGGGTAGGTTCAGGGACATCTGTTCTTTGGCTTGGAAAAAGTTACATGTCATAGACATTTACATTAATTCCAGGTGGGCTTGAACACTGTGTTTGGATTAATATTGATCATGATCAGGCTGGGTGTGGTAGTGCATGTCTTTAATCCCAGCACTTGGGAGGCACAGGCAGGTGGATCTTTGTGAGATGAGGACAGCCTGGTCTATCTAGCCAGTTCCAGGCCAGCCAGGGCTACGGGGAGAACCTGTCTCAAAAAATAAATAAAAATAAAAGTAAAAAAAAAATATTGATTATGACCATGATCTACTGTGGTCTCAGAATAATTAGCCAATTGTTGACATAGTCCCTTAAAATCCCAATACATTCAAACTTCATAATAGGGTAGCTTCTGTTTCCTTCTCAGATGTTAAACTGTCTCAGGATAGAGTTGACGGGCTGGAGCCCACCTAAACATCTATGCGTGATTTTTAGGGCCAATCTGAAACACTTTTTTTTTTCTGTGATATCACAGTACTTTTCCACTCCTTGTCCTTGCCCTTCATTTTCCCAGTCCCCAAGTGCATACCATTTCTGGGGATATTTTCTGAGCTCTTCCAATAGTGAACGAATTAAAAAAACTTTATGCTGATCTATCTAACCCTTACTATGCTTTATCATGGGAAACAATGAAGGAGACAGTTAGTGGGTTCTCTAGCCACTTTTTGTGATATTGTGGAAAATGAATAAAAGTTTGAATCTAGTTTCATGGTGACTTGCTATCGTATTCAGCTACTTTGAAAACCAAAAGCCCTGTCCTTTCTGGCTCTGTTTAGTTCCTGGTAGAACTAAATTTTTGTCAGGGATCTGTCTTAAGGAGATATCATAGGAATATGCCACCTTGGACTTTGCTTCAGTAGCCATGGCAACTAGAGCAGAATTATAGTGTGATAGCCAGGTCTGTGACAATGGTAATAGCAGTATTAACTCTCCCTAGTACATAAAGGAAAAATGAGTCTGGAAACCCATACCTGACATTCCATCTATTGCAGCCTTCCCCAGCTGCAAGTGATCTGAGATGCTAGAGTATTTTGAAGTCATCTACAATCCTTTAAGTAACCCCCCACCCATGTTTTGTAAACAAGCCTAATAAATTTACAGGTTTAATCAAATTGGACTTCAGTAAAATTCTAGTTTGGTCTGTGGGTGGTATCCCTCTGGAATAACTACACATTTTTCATGTTTCCACAGGAAAAGGTAATGTAACAGGATGCATACACCCTATATATACAAATAACATCATCTTGCAAACAAATAAGAAAATGATTGTAATGTCTACAGAAAAATGTAGAATCCCTACAAGTCCATTATTTAATTATTTGTTTCTCATTACAATTCGGTGACTTTTTAGTTGATCTGACACTTGTCTCACATTTAGGATGGTTTAACCCCTCTAGTATGGCTGGTTGGCCACTTGACACATACCTTTTGTCCTGGAGGACCTGGAGGCCCTTCTGGACCTGGAAATCCAGGCAAACCTGGGTGGCCTTCCAAACCTGGAAATCCTCGATCTCCCTGTGATTGATAAAAAATAAAAAGCAAGTTCATTAGGAAAATTAATATAGTGATACTCTCTATCTACAATGTCTACTAACATGGACAAACCTATATACTTGAAGGAGAAACTACAAATCATCCTGAATTTTATCATATATTATAATGTAATCTCCTTGTTACTTGTAAAATTCAAAAGCATATCAGAGATAAACTGAAATTTAAACCTAATAAAGAGTTTAACAGGGACGATGGGAGTAAGACCAAGACACTATTGTTTGTAAGGTATCAATTAAATAATATGGAGCAAGGGTGGAGAAAGGTCAAAAGAATTCACCAAAGAAGCTCCATACTTGTTGCAGAGTAGAAGTGGTGTCTGAAATGAGAAGCATCTCCACAGGCTCATGTGTTTGAACATTTGTTCCCCAACTGCTGTCACTGTTTTAGAAGACTGTGCAATCTTTAGGAAGTGGACCTTTTCTGAAGGAAGTAAATTGCTGAGGGAAAGCCTTGACCAGTCCAGATTCACCTCCTGTTTTCTTTCTCTTTTGCGACTGCAAATATAATCTACTCAGCATCCTCCCATTTCTACCACATGAACAACTGTGTTCCTTTGAACTGTGAGCCCATATAAGCCCTTATTCCCTTAAATTGCTTCTTGTCAGGTATTCTGTCACAGGAAAGAGAAAAGTAACTGACATGGTTACTTTTCCTGATATGCAGGATTTTCCAAAATGGTTATTTATTATCTGACTCTGATTAAAAGTAGCCATAAAAACCCTTTAGAATAATTATGTAAATTGTGACTCATGTCTCAATTCTGACCATAGCATCTGACAATAGTACAGGAGGCTGCCCACCTATGAGTGAGTGTCCATCATAGCTTATCAGCATGTATATGGTAAAGTTGTAATGTGACTATCTTATAAAGGTAACTAGAGCAGAGCCAGCATGTGTACTCTAAAGATCAGTAATTTATGTTTAGTTCATTTGCATATATCTCAACTTAGGAAGTGTATGAACTCCAGAAATAAAATTCTCTCCTAAGAAGTTTAAGAACCTCAAAAGGATCAAACTTTCCCCCACATAAGTAGCTCTCCAATTTTTTAAGAGTTGAAGGCTGACTCTGGCCAGATCTCATACTGGGAAACTTCATACCAGATGTGATCTACCATGAGGCTTAGAAATACCTGAGAAAGAGAAAGCATCCCTTATCTAAATGGTAAAGGACTAACATGCCCATGAAGATATGTGGTTCTTCTAACATGTTAGGATATTATAGAATTGTATTATTATTTCCAAGATATATGTATGTACACGTTTGCATTGTAAGTTTATGCTAAAGAACTTGGGTAACTCTATATTGAATAATTCCTTCTCTTGACTCATCCTATACCATAAATATAACCATTTTAAAAGATTATTTTGGGCTAGTTTCCACATATTAGTGGAAATTAAACAACTACTAACAAATTAATGACAGATTGAAACACTAATAGCTTTGGCAAGAACTGTAACTGACATATTACTACATGCATGTATTTTGGTTTTCTAGTACTTTTGTTTTCTTAATTAGTCATAACACTGTAATACTTTCTATTAACCTAAACTCAACTAGCTTGAAGGACATAAGGCCAGAGGAGAGAATATAAAAATTTCAAAATTTTAATAGTAAGATACTCTCAAATCATTGAATAGTCTATTCCTAGCAGAGATAGGAGATAGGAGTAAAACTCTGACTACAAATTCTTGTTAGAAGCAAAGCAAAAGGGAAAATAATCTAGTTCCAGTACAGGTCCATAAGCAGAGAATAAGTACATTTTTACAGTAACCCTCTGTCAAAAGTTGAATATGCTACTTGACTAAAACTGAATTATTTTCAAACCAAAATTCCTATCGGGGCTACAGATAGAAGAGGAATATACTGGAGATTGAAAATACTGTATGCCAGCAGGGAAGGTGGCTTAGCAGGCTTACTACCAAGCCTAATAACCTGAGTTCAATTCCTTGGGACCCATGACATGGAAGTAGAGAACTGACATCATGACATGTGAAGAGAGAGAGAGAGAGAGAGAGAGAGAGAGAGAGAGAGAGAGAGAGGAGAGAGAATTAGTTGTAGTAAAATTCAAAACAGAAAATAGAAGGTGCTAAAAAGTTTAATTGGGTTGGTATGAATAAAACAGTAGCAAAAAAAAAAAAAACAAAAACCAACAACAAATGCAACACTGAGACTTTCAAAGGCAGAATGTTTGTTCAAGTAGAAAGAATGGGTTAAAAGTAGGGTTTTCAGCCGGGTGTGGTTGCGCACGCCTTTAATCCTAGCACTTGGGAGGCAGAGTTCAAGGCCAGCCTGGCCTACAGAGTGAGTTCCAGGCCAGCTGGGGCTACAGGGTACCCTGTCTAGAAAAGACAAAAAAAGTAGGGTTTTCTACCTAATTCCTAAAATATATTCTAAAAGACTCACACTGATTCGAAATCCAGTCTTTGTTAGGTATTCATTTAAACTTTAAAACTGCTGTAGATATTTGCTGTATTTTCTCATATTCACAGACTGAGAATAATGTGGTATAATCCATTTTGAAGGTCAAATTAAAAACAAAACAAAGCAAAAACAAAAGAGGAAGACCCACTGACTCATCCTGCCTGGCCATGTTTGGATTTTTAATTTTTTTTCTTTTGCAGAATATTATGCCTCTCTCTTTGCCTGTCTCTATACATTTGCATTATTCTAGATTCCTTTATTGATTTCATCTTTATTTCCCTAAGAAATATTAATTTTTCTACCTTAAGGTTAAACTATTATAAGCATCTCTCTTAAACATTTCCACAGGCCCTTAAAATTCAACAGCTAGAAGAATAGCTAAATTGTTTTGTGTGTTTTCTGTGTGCCAGATATCATTTTTTTATTATTTTTTTATTTATTATTTCTGTATGTGTATTAATGTACTGTCTGCATGCAAGTCTGTGCACCCGTGTCGTGCAACGCCGCGGAGGTCAGAAGAGGGTCTCGGATTTCCCTAGAACTGGAATTCTCCTGGAATTGGAGCTTCAGACGGTTCTCAGCCGCCATGTGGGTGCTGGGGATCGAACCCGGGTCCTCTGCAAGAGCGGTTGGCGCTCTTAACCGCTAGGCCATCTCTCCAGATATCATTTTAAATTCTTTCCATGCTTCATCTTATTTATTATCATCATGGCAAGGTAAGGCAAATTTTTATTTCCATTTTATATATGAAAAGTTATGATAAAGATAACTTTAGTTTTTTTTTTAGTTTTTATTTATTATTTTTTATGGGTATGAGTGCACTATCTGCATGCAGGTTGGTGCACCCGTATCGTGTAATGCCACGGAGGTCAGAAGACGGCGTCAGATTCCCCTGGAACTGGAGTTAAAGACGGTTCCTAGCCACCATGTGAGTGCTGGGAATCGAACCCGGGTCCTCTGCAAGAGCAGTCAGTGCTCTCAACCGCTGAGCCATCTCTCCAGCCCCATACTTCTTATGCTAAGTCTAAAAGTGATATGAACAACATAAACATAATTTCTTTCTACCACTTTTGCTATTCCAAGAAATAACAGAAATCAGCTGTCTATCATAAATTCGTATTAACCAGGACACCACTCCATCTCCATTACTCTTTCATGGAATCAATTGTGTCATCTCCAATCTTGTATTCTTAGTGTCCAATAGAACAAATACTAAGTAAACATTCATTCAATGCATAACTTCCTTAATGGATCACATAAAATTTTTAGCAGATGCTTTTATCCAAACCCAGAAAAAATAAGAGTTTGGACTTTGATAAATTATACAAAAAAATTATTTTATGCTAAATCTAAAATCTCACATATGCTAGAGAAACACTCTACCACTAAGCAACAACTCCAGTTTTCCAGTTTAAAGAAGAATAATGAAGTAATTATCTCAGAAGCAATCTCTAGCTTTGGAGTCAGAAGCACTCATTAAAACAATGTTATGATGGGACTGGAGAGATGGCTTAGCGGTTAAGAGCGCCGGCCGCTCTTACAGAGGACCGGGGTTCGATCACCAGCACCCACATGGCGGCCGAGAACCGTCTGAAACTCCAATTCCAGGAGAACTCCAGTTCCAGGGGAATCTGACACCCTCTTCTGACCTCCGCGGCACTGCACGACACGGGTGCACAAACCTGCATGCAGACAGTACATCATACACATACAGAAATAAATAAAAATTAAAAAAAAACAATATTACGTTTAAAAATGGCTGTTTGTAGTCACAACAAAAATGCTTTCTGAAAATAAGAAAAAAAAATAAGAATAGGGTTTTTTGTTTGTTGGAATATTTTTAGAGACATAGTCTCATGTAGTCCAGGTTGGCTGGTCTGATACTTGCTGTGTAGCTCAGATGACCTTGAACTCCTGGTCCTCCTACTTAGGGCTCCTGAGTGTTAGGATGCCAGGTATGTGTCAACACACCCAGCATAAGAAGCATACTTAAGGACAGTGTAAAACGGACAAGAAACATTTTGATTCTAGGGACAAGAAAAATAAAAATTAGGACAGAGTGTTATAATGGCAACAGTATGAAATTATTTTGAGTTCCAACATTGCCAAATGTATATACTATATGAAAATATGGGCAAGACCTTTTAGTGAACAAAGTAATGATTTGATTAGGAAACAAGTCATCTTTTGTGCAATTTTTCTTTTGTTTTCATAATTATGTATCACCAAGAAATAGTTACCACAATATAATTAGAAAACAAGAACTTTAAGAACTGCTTAAAAAAGATACTTAGATCTTAATCTTCAACTTGTAACAGAAGCACCTGGAGAGCTTGTGAAAGCAAATTACCTGACACCATCACCAGCCTTAGGTGGAGTAACTCAATTTCAGAGGCTGACAATTTGTACTTGTTTTTTTGTGTTTGTTTGGTTTTTGTTTGGTTTCGTTTGTTTGTTTTGGGTGTTTTTGAAACAGGGTCTCCCTGTAGCCTCAGCTCCCCTGGAACTCACTCTGTAGACCAGGCTGGTCTTGAACTCACAGTGACTGGCCTGCCTCTGCCTCCCCAGTGCTGGGATTAAAGCCCTGGGCCACCACACTTGGCCTCAGGAAAACACTAATGACACAAGTTACATTTTGTTTAGGGCCTGCTTGACTATGATATGGATTTTAAGTTGTTAGCTGGACAGCTTTAAATTTTATTCAATCCCGCTGTCATATTCACCTGATAGTCTGTTTTTCTTACATTTCTTTTTTCAAATTTCCATTTTCAGATTAGGTCAGTTTTCATGTGATCTGTTATGACTATGTGTTCACTCATTATGAACATATTGTTCTTACTGGCAAGTGCATTTACTTTGTGGCTGCCAATGCTTTTGCCACTCTTCAAAGACATGAGACACAGCTATTTAACCCTCCAGTATGTACTGAAGACTCATATCTCTCCAAGAATCCTCCAAACCTTCAATGCCAGATGGGGACTACTGAGATACCCAGCTTGTGGACTAAGCAACTATGGGGATTTCAGCCTCGTCAGAGTATAGACTGCCATTGTTGGGCTACCCAGGCTATATCATGGAGGCCAGTGCAGGGGGATCAAGAGAGGACGTGTGTTTAATGGACTTCATTTGGGGGACCATGGGAGGGAAAGACCCCAGTGTGGAGCACAAAGGCAGGATTGATGGTTGTTTGGGCTTGCCAAGGAGGAACTTCTGAGCACTTCCTTAAGGAAAACCTGACATATTTTAGAAAAAAAAAAAGATGCCCCAAAACAAGTGAGATATGTATATATATATATATATATATATATATATATATAAAACTATGTGTATATATTGAAGCAATACAAGTCATAGAGAACAACAACAACAAAAGAACTGGAAAAAATCTCTGGAAAGACTCAGAAAAAGATGCAAGACATGTATGGTAGAGTGCAGGGACTCAGGTGGGGTGGGGGGGCATGGAAAGGGAAGTGACTCTAAATTTGATTGAAAAATGATGTCTGCTTTATGGAAAAAGTTTAATAACAAAAAAATAAAAAAGATTTATTGCGTTGCAAAGAGGGAAGACTAGTACATGATACCCTGTTGTCTAAAATAATTCTCTTTAGTTTACAATTCATTATCTTATTTTGAATTTCTAACTATGAAGTCAGTCATTGATTCACAGTGGTTAAGATTAAGCTATATATTCCTCACTATCACGTATTGTATTGTTTAATCTACATATTTGTAGGTGCTGCTGGAGAAGATATAAAGTAGTACTTGCCTATCATTATTCTACATAGACTTCTACATAAATGACTTGGAACTGCCTAGCATGACTGAGTGCAGGTTAGTAGCGAATCAATATTTCATTTTATCTTAAGTGTTTCCACCCCATTTGGGGCCATTAAGACTATAACTTCAACCAGATCAATAAAGGTCTGGAAACTAAGAGCTCTACAGTTGGATGTCATCTGAAGCTTATTTTGATTGAACAAAGATCTCAAATGATCATAGTAATTGTTATTATTTAGTTTTTAAAATTTTGCAAGGAAGGAGGAATGAGTCTAAATTTGACTAAGAAATGTTGTATGAAATGCACAAAACTTCAATACAAAAAGAAAAAAGTAAAAAATGATTGCTTACCAGTAACAGGTTTCCGCATGGTATTTTCATTTGGTTGATTCTTTCCCCAGTCCTGTCCTCTGATCATCCCCCTGCCCCCTTTCACAGCTGTACCCTACCATAAGATTTTTGGAGTAATTTTTAAATATCTCTTAAGAAAAAACAAACAGTAGGGGACTGGAGAGATGGCTCAGTGGTTATGAGCACTGACTACTCTTGCAGAGGATCGAGGTTGGAGTCCTAGCACCCACATCGCAGCTAACAGCTGTAACTGCATGGGTGCACTTACAAACACTCCAGCAACACACTCAAACACATAAAATAAAAAATAGTAAAATATGTTTTTTGAAAAAGAAGTCAGGATGTGGCACGGTAGCAGTTCTTGCCTAGCAGGTGCAAGACCCTGTGTTGTATCCTCATCACAAAACACAATATAACAGAGAACTTATATGTACCACAATGCCTAAAATATTTACTATATGGGAGCTATAGCGATGGCTCAGTGGTTAAGGGCACTTAATACTCTTACGTAGGACCTGGGATTGACCCTAGCACACACATAGCTGCTTTTAACTCCAGTTACAGGTAAACTGATACCTTCTCCTGGTTTCCTCAGGTACCAGGCACACACATAGTGCATAGAAATACATGCAAATGAAACACTCATACACATAATATACAGTTTTTAAAATATTTAATGTATTACATTGTGTGTTATAGAAAACATTTGTGGATTGCTGACACCCAGTCTAATCTCTCTAAGTTCCCTCTCTAAAAGAAGTGGTATAGTAGAAAGCATTTTATTTACCCAACTGCTGATTGAAGTCCAGTATTTTTTCATTCATTAAAAGTGTTATTTAGTAGTATTCCTATATATCTGTGCTTTGGATTCCCCCACTTGGGATTAGATAACCTCTCCTGGAACTAGTCCTTGGAGAAAACTGATTCTCCTTCCCTAAGCATGCATTAATTTCCTGCAGCTCTTCATTTTGAGAAGGGATACTGTGAAACATTCCCCTCATCCACCTTGGTATGTCAACAAGGTTTTAACATCATACATATTTCATTAGACTACCATACTGTGAAGATTTCGTCTATGTAGTTTTCCTATCAGGTCGAGAATGCTTTAATTAGCCGCAGGTGTCTTAGCCTTCTGGTTCTTACATTCTTTCTGCCCCTTTTTCCAGGATGTTCCCTGAGCCACATGCAGCAATATTAAAGTTCAAGAAACTGAGGGGGAGAGAAGGGAGACATGCGAGGAGTTGGAGGAGGATTGGGAGGGATTAAAACAGCAAATACAATATTCATGTATGAAATTCTCAAAAATAAAAAAAAATCAACTAAAAAATATTATTTGATGTTTTACTCAGTTGGCCTATGCACATCTCAACTCTTACCTTTTCCCCTTTTATACCACTGCAGTCACATTTTGATCCAGGAGAACATCCATGGCAGGTCTGTAAGGAAGAAAAAGGGGAAATCATAAATACAGCTTGTAAGCAGCACTCTGACTTATAAGTCAACTGAACTCAGCAACTCAATCTGTATAACAAATACCAAATAATGTATTTGAAAAGATAAATTCAAGATGGCAATGGATTTCTGGGACAATTCAAACTTTTACTATATAAATTCTGTGTGGATTTTTCACAATGAGCAGGTAACATTTTTACAGTTTTAAACTGCCAAATATCTCTTTAAAATTGCTTTATTCTTTATGTGTATGCACGCTGTACATGGCATGACACACGTGTGGCAGTCAGAAGACAACTTTCGGGATACTGGTCTCACCTTCCACTATGTGAGTTTCAGGGATAAAAATCAGGTCATTGGATTTGGGAGCAAGCACCTTTACCCACCCAGCCATCTCACCCACCAGATATATATCTTTTGTCAAAGATGCTAAAACAAGAAGAAAATTCATAGAAATTTCTTGTTGATAGGATTTGTGATTTGGCCATGTTCTAAGGACACTTTTCTTTTTCTCATAATGTTATTTGTACCAAATCACCTCTCAGTCTGTATCAGCAATGATCCTTGAAACTAGCCATTGAAGGTTACCATTTGAAGTCAACTTGCTTCTCCTCATATTGTACTACCTTTCTTTACTTTGCCCTCATTCTTTTACCAAGAGTAACCCAACAGCAACAGCTCCAAGAATTACCACAGAGCCCACATGCACCAAATACTCATTAACTACAAGCTATGCTAGGGAGTGAGATCCTAAAGCCAGAAAACGAGCTTTCTCTAAAATAAATAGACATAAAGAACAGGAAGATAGTAAGTGACTTCTACCACTCAGAACTATATTTTACTCTGATATGAAGCTGAAATACATAGAAAAACTACTGATAATTGGAGCAACATATATAGACAGCATAGTATTGATGTACAAGAAGGAGGAACACATTTTGTCAAACAGATTGCCAAAACCTTTGAATAACTCAAAACCTTAAGAGGTTGTGACTTAACAAGTGTGCTAGCTTTCTGTCTGACATTGAATGTTTTGCTTTCTGTAGTCACTCCCAGAGAAACTCTCTAAATCTTTATCAGTTCACTTCAGCTCAAACTAGTGGCCACCCTCATGCTGAACTTTCTTTTCCTGATTGTAAAAGCAATTTAAAGTTTGATGATGGAGGACCCATGCAGATTCCAAGAACATGTTCCAGTAAAAATGTGCTCAGACAGTTCAATTAGAAGTCATTATTTACTATACATAGGAGCTAAGATATACTCTATTTTAGTGTTAGATGTTATATAAATTATAATTTAATAGGCTAATTTAGAAATAATCATGCATCAAATTAGAAGCAGTATTGCTAAAGGCCAGAAAACTTGTTAGGAACAAAGATATAAATATTAATAAAAATAACTCTCGGGGCTGGAGAGATGGCCTAGCAGTTAAGAGCGCCAACTGTTCTTGCAGAGGACCCGGGTTCAATCCCCGGCACCCACGTGGTGGCTGAAAACTGTCTTTAGCTCCAGTTCCAGGGGAATCCAACACCCTCTTCTGACCTCCGCGGCATTGCACGATACGGGTGCACAGACCTACATGCAGACAGTACATTCATATACATACGAAAATAAAATTAAATTAAAAAAATAGAGAAACAAAATTAACTCTCTTCACCATATATAACTAATTCAACAACTACTTATTGTCACTCTTTATGTGTCAAAAACTATGTTAAATGAAAGTAGATATAATAGTATATATATATTTACCAAAATAGTAAATTTTTGTTATCTAAGTAGAAATACTGAATCCATGTACAACAATATACCAGAAACAAGCAAACTTAATGAAAACACATACATTCGTTTGTGAAAAAATGAATTTTTTATTACAAACTATGAACTTACAACATTTAGAGGCAATTGATTTATAAGTTCACACAAGAGGAACAAAGTCATAATACTTGAATTAGATTGTACATATTGTCAACACTCAAGTTATATAAATTAATAAAGGAACAAAGAGAAGTGATCCTTCCAAATAGATATAAGGAATAACATACGACATTATAATAACATGCATTTTAAAATTTTTCATTTTCTGAGAATTCCACACATGATTACTGCATTTATATCCTTTCCACCTGTCATTCTCTCCCCTCCAACTCCTCCCTCATTCCCAACTCCTTCTCAAACCTCTTCTTTGTTATTGTTAAGTACATACACAGACACACACACACACACACACACGCACACACACACACACACATATACATATATACATAAAACCTACTTAGTTCATTTAGTGATGCTATTAATGTGTTTAGGGTTAACCAAATGGGATTGGGTAACCTCTCAAGGAACTCATCTGTAGAGAAAACTGATTCCTTCTGTTTCACTAATTTTTGTTAGCTATTTACATCTAATGGTGCAACATTGTGAAACTGCCTCCATCCACATTGACATATAAGCTGCTGTTGTCATTATGTACTTCTTATTTAGGCAATAGTATCATTGAGATTTCAGGGGTGCAGTTTCCCTGCCATGTCTGGAAGGCACTATCTAGCAGCAGGCATTCTGGTCCTCTGGCTCTCACATCCTCTCTGCCTCCTCTTCCATGATGTTATCTGAACCTTAGGTGTAGAGCTGGTTTTTAATTATATCAATTGGGGCTGACCACCATACAGACACATACTCTCTGCATTTTAACCAATTGCATCATTCAATAATAGTGTCCATCTGTTGCAAAGAAAACTTTGAAAAATGGTGAGAGCTACACTGATCTGTGGGTTTAAGGATGATGTTTTGAAATACAGTTAGAAATTCTACTGGTTTAGGGAAATGGCAGTAGTAAGTTTTCTCCTCTACGGACTATGACCTCTCCACCCATGGCTATTTGGCCATGTTTAGAGAACCAAGCATGAATTGCCTCCCTATAGAGCAGGGTTTATGTCAAAATAGACATGGTTGGTTACTCCCAAGAAAAAATTGCCACTATTGAACTAAGTTGGGAGGTCTTACTGGGATGGTCATTGTTGTGGTGGTGGTATGATGCCACATTACCATAAATGTCTCCACAAAAAATAGCCTGACTCTTGGCTTCCATTTAAACCAAGAGTGGGGATCCAAAATGTTCTGAAGTCTTGGTCCTTTAGATTTTTGCTGGAACTATGTTCTCAAACAAACGACATCTTTTCTCTTTATTAAAAACATAAATTCAGCCTGAAATGTGGAAGTAAAAGCAGACCGTTACATTATCAGAGAAGGATTTTGCCCATTCTGTCCCCTGCTGACCTAAAACTGCACACATACAAACACAAACAGATGGTATCAATCTATTCACACCTATTGCTTGCAACAGAAAGGGGATAATAGTCATTGCTTGCAATAAATAATAATAGCTGCTGCTTGCAGCACTTTTGGTATTCACAACACACACACACACACACACACACACACACACACACTGCTTTGGGACAAAAGCAAGGAAGGGTCATGAGGGATTAAAGCACTATGTTTAGGTTCCTCAAGGCATAATAAACTTATTTGTATTGTAAGAAAGCTGAGATAGTATCCCAGAATTCATTCCCACAGTTTTCGCTTGTAGGCTTTACAGTTGGGTAAGAATATTGATTGTTCTTTCTACCTGAGAAGTTTGCAAAGCACGTTCTAATATTATGAGAGTTGGTCCTCAGGGAGGCAGCTTCTAAGGCAGTTCCAGCTGGATTTCTCCAAGTCCTGTATATAAAGTGTGTATTGTTTTCAGCAATAGCAGCTTACTGTTAAATTCTGGGAGGCAATCACAGGTGATGTCCATAGCCTATATTGTCTTGGGAGTCTCTTTGACTACCCTGATGTACAGCACAAAGGAAGGTTTCCTATACCTGGCACATGGGTTTTTGTTAGTCTGCAGTTCTTAGGGAAACATTATCATCCTCTGTGGTGTAATGTCATTTAAAAAATATCTATATTTAATACACATAATATATATGTATTATTAAATATGCTACTAAATATTTCCCTGTGATTTAAACATTTTGGTGATATTTATCTCTCCTTCCCCCTTCTCCTTCTGCATTATCCTCCCTCCTCTCTCCCCAGTTTAAGAAACCCCCCATATTTCCCATCTCCCTTTGATAACCCTGCATTTTAAATTAATTTATTTTTATTATATGTACAAATGTTTTGCTTGCATGCATGTAACTGCAGGATCCGTGGGCAAGGCCCACAGATGACAAGAAATGATATCTGATCCCATGGAACTGGAATAACAGATGATTGTTGGCCACTATGTGATTACTGGGAATTGAACCAATGTCTTAGGAAAGAACAGCAAGTGCTCTTAACTGCTAAGCCATGTCTCCAGAGCCATGCCCACATTTTCAATGTGAATTTAGGCACATGGGTTTCTATTATAAGAAGAAAATGGCATAATCTTGCATTTCAGTATTTTGTATTAAGAGATTTCCCTCCAAAATACAAATTAATTATCCTGAAAATAGTGCAAAAATAACCTAGTAGAATTTTATTAATAGAAATTAATACTATATCAAGCTTCCTTATGAGCATATTTTCACATATCAATGTCCAACAACAACAACAAATAAATCTTAAAATAATTTATAGACAAATAAAATATTTTATATTCTTGTATGGTTTTACACAGAATTTTTCTCAAAGATTAGTGATTTCATTTTAAACTTCTTTATCAACTGACATAAAATGTAGTTTAGTGACAACACTCCTTTAAACATTTAGGATTTATAGATAAATTTGTTTGAATTTAATTAAAAGATTTAAGTTATAATCTATTTATTTCACATAGCTTATAAAATGGACTCAAGGGTTAAAAAAGGGTAACAATAAAAACCACGTAATTGTAATACACACACCAACCACTAGATGCCACTTTTCATACAGTTATTAATGAGCAGCCACAAGGAAATGAAATGGCCCTAATTAGATATCTGGTTAGTGGAACAACTTTTTATTTTTAACCAATATTTATTATTGATATGGTAATTAATTATCACACAGCACAGTAGTGTGCCTATGAGTGATATAAAAAATGTGTAGATGTGGGTGGTGCCATAAAGAACTTGCAATCTAGTTTTCAAAAATCTAAGCATGAAGAAAGGAAAATTAAATTAAATTAAAATTAAATGGAATAATTGCTATGGCCGTAATAGGAAAAGTACCAAGATATAGGCAGTATATCTTGATTTACCTTAGCATATGAATCATTAGGAGACTGTAGATAAGTCATTACTCTAGGGCTATTTTCTCCTTTATAATAGAACAGAACATGTGATCTCTGTAGCTTCGAGCTTTTATAATGAATCTATAGGAATCATCAATGTTTTAAAAACTGAGTGCTATCAATAACTACGAAAGTTAAGAAAGAAAATTCCCTTGAGCCTGAAGATATTAATGAGTTGGAAGGATAGGCAGAAAACCCTTTAGAGCAAAAACAAAGAAAAAAAAAAAAAAAAAGCTTAAAAGGCTTCCTAAGTTGATATGAAAGGCATAATAAAGAATTGTGACATATTGGCTTATCTTTGAGGAGGAGTTATACTAGATATCCCAGATAACATTGAATTTTTGATAGTCTTGCTTGAGCCTCTCAAGTACTCGATTGGTATGAATATACTATTAACTACCTTCATCTTTTCAATTCTGTGGGGAAAATTACTTCTACAAAATCACTAAAGATTGGTAATGCAATATAACTAAGGAAATATCATCATATTTAAAATTTTTATTTCATGAGAAAAAAATCAAAATAAAAACTAAGAAACATTATTATCCCACATTAAAACATATCTTAAAACTGTGACAATTAAAATAGTATGGAATCGCCCAAAGAATACACAGTTAAAGAAGCCAAATAGAAAATACAGGAAAAGGTGGGTACACACACAAGCACACAATCTGACTATATGCTATAAGTTGGCATATCAAATATACCTGAAAATAACAAATCACTTAATATCCATATGTTAGGGTAAGTATAGAATAGAATAAATTTAGATCCTAGATCCTAAAATATTATAATAAAATATAAATTAGAATATTGCCTGGAATGCTTTGGAAAAAGACTCTTTGACATTTTATTTTTTGAGCTTGAAATATTTGCCTAAACATAATACATATTTAGATTTCATATACACATTGTATACACAGCATGAAGGTAATTTTTGGTGGTACAAGTGATTAAAACCAGGGCCTTGGGCTTGGTGGGCAAATATCCTACCATTTAGTTATCTGCCCTCCAGTATACATAATACTTTAAACAATTTTGAACATGAAGCAAAATTTCCATATATAATTTTCTACTTCTGCTGTAATCAAAGTACTAATCAAGTTTTGAAGCATTTTCAATTTTAGATTTCAGATAGGGATAATTTAAAATAGGTATTAGACTTAGAAGTAAAAATATTTTTTAAATATTTTATTTATTAGTTTTTATTTTATGTGTATAAGTGTATTGCTAGAATATATGTAAGTGCACCCATGTCATGCTATGCCCTCCTAGAGCAGAAGAGGGTGTCAAATTACCCTGGAGCTGGAATTGACCTGGAAGTCTCTTCCCTCACGATTAGCTCTCATGGTAACAAAGGATTCTATACAGGCTACCCAGAGAGAAAACCAATCAACAATCTTCCTCAGCTGAAAAGCTAGTAAACAAGAATGACTGGCCTAACCAAAACCATTGCTCTTTGGTGCATTAGTGATACATAATCAACAGATGTCTAAATGGAATTAAGGCCTGCTCAATGAGAGTGAACTCATGTGGTTTTTTTCCCCTCTTTTTAAAATTTTATATTATTCCAAAATATGCATATATACACTCCACACATAAGTCAAAATTAAAAATTCTGAAAATAAACTATAGATTGAATCCTAAACACATTTAGAGATTCACATTTTAAGAGTAAATTTGCATGCAGGTATAAAGTCATTGAACTTTACATTCATTTTTTAGAATATGACTATAAATCCTCCATCTATATATAGTAACTACAATGTGTGAGTATAAGTGGTAAGACAATTCTAAAGCCCATTTATAGATTCACATTGTAATAGCACAGTTGCTTTCAGATACAATGAATTATAATAATAAAGTTGCTCAGCTTGCCTGCCAACTGGGGATTTGGTGTTAGCATCCACAAATGAGGAAAACCATTCGCCTTTTTTTTGTGTGGGACTGTGTTACTTCACTTAGCATTTCAAGCACTATATTGAAGAGGAGTGGCGATAGTGGACAGCCTTGCCGTGTTCCTGCCTTTAAGGGGAATGCTTCCAACTTTTCTCCATTTAGGATGATGTTGGCTGTGGGTTTCTTGTATATGGCTTTGATTATATTGAAGAATGATCACTCCAGTCCAATTCCCTCTAAGACTTTAAGCATGAAGGGGTGCTGGATTTTGTTGAAAGCTTTTTCTGCATCAATTGAGATGATTGTGTGGTTTTTGTCTTTAAGTCCATTTATATGTTTTATGATATTTATTGATTTACGTATGTTGAAACATCCCTGCATCTCTGGTATGAATCCAACCTGGTCATGATGGATGTAGGTCTGATGTGATTTGCAAGTATTTTGTTTAGAATTTTTGCATTTGTGTTCATTAATGATTTGGGTCTATAGTTTGTGTGGTATTTTAAACATAGCCAAATACACATGGCTGGAGAGATCATAGATTATTGAGAAAAATCTACAACTGTCACGTTCCTATACAAACATAATTTCTTACTATATGCTACATACACATCCTTATATTTATAGACAAGTACCTCTCATCACTCATCACTCATCGCTCATCAAGGAAGGTACTTTTTTGTAACAGATCGAGACTATTACAGAGTTCCACAATTGCTTAAATTAAGGAGTGTCTGTGAGTTGCCCATCCCTAAGTGACACCTCTACAATGCAATCTATACCTCAGGCTCATGGAACACAGCAGAACAAGTGGCCGAGAGATTAATGAATCTCTCAACACTCACCTGGCAAAATTTCTTCATGCAACAAATAGGGATTAACACAGAAAGGTAAAACTGGCCAAAATGTAGAAAATAAGAGACTGCAGAATATGTGTCTCTGGATAGTACTCCTGTATTAAGCCTCAGCCATGCAAGGCTCTGTTAGCACTGCAGAAGATGGGGCAGGCCGGGCATGGTGGTACACGCCTTTAATCCTAGCACTTGGGAGGCAGAGGTAGGCAGATCTTTGTGAGTTCAAGGCCAGCCTGGTCTACAAAGCAAGTTCCAGGACAGCTGGGGCCACAGGGAGACCCTGTCTCGAAAAGACAGAAAAAAAA
>VZQC01013526.1:208781-266062 GCA_009823505.1 Rhizomys pruinosus
TTTTTGGTCTTTTCAAGACAGGGTCTCCCTGTAGCCCCAGCTGTCCTGGAACTCACTCTGTAGACCAGGCTGGCCTTGAACTCACAAAGATCCGCCTGCCTCTGCCTCCCAAGTGCTAGGATTAAAGGCATGCACCACCACGCCAGGCTAGTGTTGATCTTCTTTAAAGGAGTGATGCTAGATAGGTTGACCAGGCTCGAGTGGATGAACTCACAAGAGTGACATCTGGGAACATAGACTTGACAAAATAGGCCTTAACATATTTGACAGAATCAATAAAATCCAGTGGGGGGCATAGGTAGGTGCAGATAGGGAAGGAGGGCTTAAATGTGATTAAGATATTTTATATACGGCCTGGAGAGATGGTTCAGCGGTTAAGAACTCTGGCTGCTCTTTCAGAGGACCTGGGTTCAGTTGCCAGCACCCACATGGTGGGTAACAACCATCCATAACTCCAGTTCCAGGGGATCCAACACCCTCTTCTGACTTCCATGGGCATAGCGTGACATAGGTACATTTATATACATACAGGCAATACACACATATACATAAAATAAAAAATAATAAAATATTTTAAAGATATTATAAGAAATGCACAAAATTCAATAAAAATAGAAAAATCAGTGCCAAGAAATAAAATATAGGAAAATGACTAGGTCATGAAGAGTCTAAAACGTTTTCCTACTTGGAAGCTAACATGTGAGCTTGCCACAGTGTCATGGACACTTCTAGAAGATACAAGATTTCTGATTTGTATATAACAATGTACTACTCAACAACTTTCTGAAATTCCCTGAGTTCCCAATTTTACAGGGTAGTGTTAACCAGATAAATTGAGCCTGCACACGGGCTACATTGTTGCTTGCTACTGAAGAGAAATGAAGTATTTAGAGAACCGACATATCTTATAATGAATGGGTAGTAACCATGTTTTACTTTTCCTTGAGATATCATCTTATTATAGTATAAGGTAAACATATCTGGCTTTTCTTGCAAAGAGAGATTACTATCACTAGCTTCCAAGTCATTTATTATAAAACATCCTTGAAAATAGAGTTCATTGGAAGGGCAGCTCCAGTCCTCTATAGATGGACAGAGGAGGTCCACGGAAAATTTCCTTCAATCATAGTCTTTAATTAAAAAAAGCATAAAAAACAGAATATGAACAAGTATGAAAGATTTTTAATACTATTAAAGTGATTTGAGCTAAATATTACATTATCTTTAAAAATTTTTAGTAGTCAGTTAGACTACTAAAAAAAATTTAGTAGTCAGCTGGGTGTGGTGGCACATGCCTTTGGTCCCAAGATGTGGGAGGCAGAGGCAAGTGGATCTCTGTGAGATTGAGGGCAGCCTGCTCTGTGCAGTGAGATCCGGGATATCTAGAGCTATGGGGAGGCCCTGTCTCAAAAATAAATAATAAAAATAAAATTATTGTCTTATGTGTGTTAATTACATTTGTTAAGAATAATTTGAGACATGATGAGGTATTTAGATATATGAAATATCATGCTATTTTTAAGTTACTTTCAAATGGTATGACTCTAAAAGAAATGCATGTGCACAGTATAATCAGTAAACACGTGCATTTATAGAAATGCCAGGGAGCAAGAGAAATAAAACATAAAACAAATAAACCAAAATTGCTGACGAATGTTAAATCCAGATGAAGATGTATTTGTGTTCATTATATATTCTTACAATGTTTTGAAAATGTTAAATAAAATCTTAGGTAAGTACATTGAGAAAATACTGGCAACAAATATCCTTAGGACTTCAAAAAAGCGAAGCAAATTTCAGAATGTATGATATTTATAAAAGACATCAAAAGCCTAAGATTACATGGGAAGATTGAAACAAAAGATGAAAAACTTATGCACAATAATAACCAAAGAAAGCTGGTGTAGCTACATTAATTTCAGACAAAAGTGGACTTTAAGGCAAAACACGTCATGAAAGATAAAACAAGGTCACTTCACAATGATAAAAGATTTGGTTCACAAGCAAGATTTTCTTAAAAGTACCTTAAATTATGTGCACTAATAACATCTTCAAAATGCATAAAATAGCCAACAGATTTATAAGGATACACAAATGCACATATTTAGATCTTAAAAAAAACCAACTGATAGAACATGTAAACAAAATAATTTAGAGGATCATGCAAATTTTGATTATGACTGACAGACTTGTTCCAATGGAGAAATATAGTACAGTATATCCATCAAATGAAGACCACAAAACTATATCAGGCAAATCCTAGAAATTTATAAAATTCACCATATACTGGACTATAAAGAAATTGGCACAATACAAAAAATGGAATTCATAAAGAACATAATCTGTAAACATGATGCAATTAACCTTGAGCAAAAAATTTAAGTGTAACCAAACACTATTACAGAAAACAAGGACAAAATTAGACTAACTTGGTAACCAAACCTACCCATGGCTGAATGTGAAGGAAAAATTACAGACTGATTTTACCAATGGATATAGATTCAAAAATACTAAATAAAGCATGATGAAGCTCTAAACATTATTTAAAGGAAAGGATAAGTTTGGAAAAGAAATACAAATGTTACTTAGATTAAGTCATTAAAGAGAAAGAAAATTCAAAATGACCTCCACAGAGAAAACAGAATAATAACTCAGTAAAGGTGCTGGTTATAAACCAATATATTCATGTGAATTATACCTTTATATACTAGAAAATGGAAAATAACAAAGAAAACGTAGTTTACGAAACACATTAAATGAATAGTAATTGAGAACGATGAAAAAAAGAACCACTCAAGAAAACTTTGATCTAAAGTATTACCTTCCAATTACAATAAGAAACATATTCATAGTATTTACATTCAAAATTATTCAAAATATTTAAATAATCAAAATAATGAAAACAGAACTTAATGATTTAACTGAAAATGGTATAGCATTGGGGAAAAATAACCTGAAGAACGGAGACCCAGATTGATAAAGCAAAAAGTATTTGCAAAATTTTGCCCTTGAATAAGTGATTGAGGAAATCAAAAGGGTTGAAGAATGGAATGGACAGTTTTCAGTATGGGTTACTCTTTCAAACCGTAGGCATACAAGACAGTAAGTGTGATGCTATGACTGATCTGGTGACTATGACATATTCTTAGAAGACTGAACACTTGGGAGGCAGAGGCGGGCGGATCTTTGTGAGTTCAAGGCCAGCCTGGTCTACAGAGTGAATTCCAGGACAGCTGGGCTACAGGGAGACCTGTCTCGAAAAGACAAAAAAAAAAAAAAAAAAAAAAAAAAAAAAAGAAGACTGAACACTTAAAAATAAGTTGTCTTCAACCTGAGAATACAATACAAATTCTTTATTGAAATAGCATGGATTAGTCATTCATTGTTAGGCCCAAAGTTAAAACCTTTGGGTATCTTTGTGTATATTGTGTCATTGATATCCTAACACAATCCTTAAACATATCTTATTATTTCTCCCTAAAAAAAGCTAACAATAAAATATTAGAGAAGTTGTAAGAAGTCTTAGAAATTAACTAAATTGTTCTTATTGCTTTAAACATGAGGAAGCACAGAACCATCAATGACAGGGGCAGAGTTATAATTATTCCCTTGACTTCTTCAATATTTCAAATTGATTCTCATTTGCTTCCAAATTCTGAGCAAAAGCCAAGATACTTTGCCAGATTTTCTATAAAGAGGAAACATTTTCTTTTTAATATAATAAAAGTCTTTCTTAAAAATCAAGTTATTGATCAACACATTAATCAGTTGGAAAGCTTTTTAACCAAAACAGCAGCTGCCACTCTCTCCATACTCAGAACTTAAGTATTAAGAGACACACTATAATATGATGCAGGTGCAGCAGAGATGGCAGTGGGTAAATCACTTGTTACACAAGTGTAATGAACTAAGTTCGAATCTTCAGAACCCAGCTATCATGGGTAGTGTGCATCTGTAATCCCCGTGTTTCTACTGAGATGGTAGGTGGAGATCAGAGAATTCCCACAAGCTGAAAGACTAGCTTGCCTGGGGTATACGGAGCAGCATCAAACAACAAAGCGATCTTGCTTAAAACCAGCTGGAAGGTGAGATTACCCTATTTCATTTGCAGAACCGAGTGCACAAACACGTTTACGTATCATACATATATACCCATAAATGAAAACATGCCCCACACAAAATTAAAATATGAAGGCCACAACTAATTTACTACTTTATTTCTCTTCATTAACATCTTTGAAATTTATTAGAATAATTGAAGAATAAAATATTTATTTAGGTTTTTGGTTAAAACCTTTTTTTTTCCATTAGGGACTAGGATGAGCTTGAGAAGACAGGTAAGAAATGTTAGAAGGAAGTGGAAGCATGCCAGATCCATGATGCTCAGAAACTCACGTTAATCAAAGTGATCCCAAAGATCTGAAGACAGCAACCAATAAATGGTGACATTGTTTTAGTATTTACTCTGAACAAATTATCAATTAGTTCTTTACTAATAACTTAACCTACAAAATCCAAAGACAGCTTCCACAGATTAGCCTCAGAAATTTTATGTTTGGAGCAAGGAATTTATGCCTGTGGCTCACATCAAGTAATTATTTTATATCAAATACTTCCGGATAGAGTTTGAAACTACGTGAATTGCAAACGTTTTAGTAATTAGTAATTAGGTTATTAGACATTTTAGTAGTACTTGGTTAAATGGAATTTCTATATTAGAAAATTACCTTAAATTAGAATGACATTTGTTAACAGTGTGTTCTATGATTAGCAGAAAGAAACAAATGATCCAGGTTTGGTGGTGTATGCATGTAATTCCCATACTTGGGTGACACAGAGAAGATGATCGGGAGGGAGTTCAAAGTCATCTCCACCCATATAGCAAGTTTGAGGACAGCTGGGGTTGTATGAGATGCTATCTCAGAAACCAAACCAAGTACAAACTACCTTAATGGAGAGCAACCTCCCATCCTAAATTTCAGTTAACAATGTACGTTCATTATACTAGCTCATCATGATCGAACCCATCTGTCATCCCTGCACTAAGGAAACAGACAGGAGGATCCTGAGGCTGAGAGCCTGAGCAACCTAGTAAATTCCAGGTCAGCCTAGGTTACATAGCAAGACTATCTCCAACTTTTAAATTTGACATATTCTAAGTTAAAAAATATTTGAAGAGCCTCACTAAAAATGACATTTTCTAAATAATGATGGTTCTGGGTAAAATAATATAGAGAAAAGGATATTAAACATTTTAACTCCCCTGAAAAATAATTTTAGAATTTAATAAGGTTAGTAAGAGAAATAAGCAAGTATTTACTGGAAAGAATGGAATCAATTACCAGACGTAAACATGAACTACTTCCTCAAAAGAGGAAAAAAAATAATTAGTGCACTTGTAACACATGCCAAAATTATTGTTTCAAGTGCAATTCCCAAAAAAATAGCTTAGACTTTCTCAAAAGCTTTTCTACTTTTAAACAGTTTAATTTTATTTATTTAAAAATATGTATTATTTAATTTATTGCTATCAATTAACTGAGCATTGAACTCAGGGCCTCAGATGTGTTAGGCAACAGGTCTACAACAGAACCACATTACCAGAACACTATATTTATTCTGGAGCCAGGGTATGTCTATGGTGCAAGAATTAGCCTTGACTCACAATGCTCCTGCCTCAGGCTACAAGGTAGCTGTGATTATAGCCCTCTTCCGTTACACTCAGCTATAGATTTTACATTTTAACTAATATATAAACATCAATAGATTATGATAGAATATATATATATATATAGAATATATATCAGGTCTGATATAGCTATACATTATTGTGATTGTCAGTTTGACAGAATTTAGAATCACCAAAAAGATAAACCTCTGACTATGGTTAGAAGGGAGTTTCTAGATTGGTTTGAGGGCAGAAACCCCACCCTAAATGTAGATAAGACAATTCCATTTGCTGGGATCTTCATTTCAGTAAAAAGGAGAAAGAAACCTGAGCACTATTATTCATCTCTCTGCTTACCGACTACAGATGCACTATGACCAGACCGACTGCAGATGCTCTGTGACCAGCCACCTCAAGCTCCTGCCTCCTCCATGACTTCTCTGCTGCAATGGGCTATATCCTTAACTTGTAAGCCAAAATAAACCCTCCTCCCTTCCTTAGACTGCTTCTGTTAGATTTCGTCACAGCAACAAGAAAAGTAACTAATAAAATTGTATAATATTTAAATTAAACATAACTACACCAATATTTTCATTTTTATGTCCAAACGTTCAAAATTCTTTCTTCTAGGTCTTTGAAAGATATAGTCCATTTTTACAACCTGCCCTTATTCTGAACCTTTTCATCCTACTGAATTGTATCATATTACTTACTGGCCAAACATTCCTCAGTCCTTCTAATCCCTCTAGCCCTTAGTCACTACCATTTTACTCTCAATCTCTATGAGATCAACTTCTTTAGAGTCTGACTATGAGTAACATCATGTAGCCTTTGTCTTCAGGGACCTACCATATTTCACTTAATATATGATCTCAAGTTACCTCCATGAGAGGATTTGATTTCTTTTCTGATTAGATAGTATTCTATTTGGTGTATGTACCATATTTACTTTGTCCAGTAATGAAAAATTAGGTTATTGCCATTTCTTGGCTATTGTTCAATAAGGCAGACAGAAACAAGGAAGTAAAAATATCTCTAAAAATAGTGTATTTAGGGGGCTGGGGAGATGGCCTAGCAGTTAAGAGTGCCGACTGCTCTTGCAGAAGACCCGGGTTCGATCCCCAGCAACCATATGGTGGATGAGAACCGTCTGTAACTCCAATTCCAGGGGAATCTGACACCCTCTTCTGACTTCCGTGGAATTGCATGACACGGGTGCGCAAACCTACATGCAGACAGTACATTCATACAAATACAAAAATAAATAAAATTAAAAAAAATTAAAAAATAGTGGATTTCATTTCTTTTGATTATACACACAATAGTGAGGTTGCTGAATCATATTCAAGTTCTTTTCTTCCCTATGTTGCAGAACATGGCCTCATGATGTTAGGCAAGCACTCTACCACTGAGCTGTACCACTAATGATAGTTCTATTTTCAATTTTTTTTGAAGAGTGTCTACACTGTTTTCCATAATGGCTGTACCAATTTATACTCCTACAACAGTATAAAGCCACCCTTTTGTTCACATCCTTAACATCAATTGCTATCTTTGGTTTTTATGATGGCAATCATTATTGTTGGAATACCTTAGTTACTTTTCTTCTTGCTGTGAGAAAATATCCTGACAAAAGCAACTTAAAGGAGAAAGAATTTATTTCACTTAAAGTTTCAGAGAGCTACAGCCTCTCATGGTAAATAAGGCATGAAAAACTGAAACTCAAGCAGGCATGAAAAACTGAAACCGGTATATTACTCGGGGAATGGGGAGTAATGAACAGTGCCCATAGATAAACTGTATTGCTGTAATAATTATAATTCCTATCTACTACTCACCATAATAAGAAAATGAATTGATACACATGAACAGGAAGTGAGGGCTGGCTAGACGCCTTCAAAGTCTACTGCTCCCAATGACCTACCTACTTCCTCCAGTGAGGCTCTAACTCCTAATGTTACACAGCCTTCCCAAATAGTGCCACCAACTCGGGACCAATTGTTCCAATATGTGAGTTTATGGGGGATATTTCATTATAAAGCACAACATAGGGTGAGGTAATGCTTTTCTTACTTAAAAAAAATATATTGGTTGGTAACTGCATATCTACCCCTCACCTCCTAGCCCCTCCTTAGTGTACTCATTTTTTCATAAACTCACTGAATCTAGTTTGTGCTGCCAATTATGTTCATGGATGTGGAACAAGCACCTGAACATGGACCAGGGGAACCTATTAGGGACCATACCTTTGATGTTTAGGGGATCTTTTTGAGACAGAGTCTCCTTGTAGCATCAGCTGGCCTGGAACTCACTATGTACCAGACTGGCCTTGAACTCATAGAGATCCACTTGCCTCTGCCTCCTGAGTGCTGGATTTAAAGGTGTGCCCCATGACACCTGGCTTAGAACAACACATTAAAGCAAAACGACTCTCCCTCCCTCAGCAGCCATCACCTACCAATAGCTTCTCAGCTAAGAGTGGGACCTCATCAGCCTCTCCCTTACCCATGCTAGAATGTTGAGAGGTTTGATCTTGTGTACATCTTGTGCAGGCACCCACAGTTACCATGAGCGCATTAACATAATGCTCTTCTCACATCCAGAAGACACTATCTTTCAGCAGTCCTGCTTGACCTCTGGCTTTTACAATCTTTCCATATCTTCTCCTGCAATGGTCCCTGAGCCTTAGGGGTTACAATATAGATGTCTAATTTAGGGCTGAGCACTCCACATTATCTTATTCTCTACACTTTGACCAACTATGAATCTCAGTATTAGCTACCTTCACTGCAAAATTTGCACTTCTTGGCGATTAAATTTTCCCAGGGTTTGAAAAAAGAGACAATATTCAAAAAGTTATTATGCAATAATATTTTATGGTCTAATTTGGAAAATAAACATAAAAGACATAGCATAGAAGACAGACGCTTTACATTGTTTGGCATCCACCTACAGCATAAGGAACTCTGAGGCAGATGACCCATAATACTGAGATTTATGGTACTTTTGTATTAGTCCTTCAACAATGGGAACTGAAACAAGGAACGGATTAAAATAATCTTAAAATGAAACCAACTCAATAAATTCATTCATGTATTCCTTCCAAAAAGCTATAATAGAAGCAAAAGAGGAAACATTTACCTTCTCTACTCAAGTGAATAAAGTTACTTGGGGAATGAAGAAAGATGGACAGGACAGTGCTCAAAGACACATTTTTGTCTGCTGTAAGAGTGCCCATGCCTGTATAATATGAAATCATAATAATAAAATATGTAGATGTACATGCTTTCAATAATAAACTGAAGTATGCTATCATGCATGTGCCATGTCAAAAATGTAGAGCACATTTGTGTCTTTCCTTAAGCTCAGAATTCACTGGGTAACAAATTCATAATGAGTGGTAGTTTCTTTGGCACCATTTTGCTAGATATTCTTATTTCCCATGACAGTCCTGGCCAAGGAAAATTCAGGTTCTTTCACTCTAACCTTAATTTCTGATATTAATTCTTAAGAAACGGAGTATACACCACACACTGTGTATGTATATGTACATACACACACACACACACACACACACACACACACACACACACACGCACACAGAGTTATTGCATCAGATTTCAACAAGCTTTAAAGAAGCCTCAGAGGCAGGGATGAGTAGAGTACAGAGATGGAAAAAGAATCTCTGGGTGAATAAAATAAGGAGCCCAAGCCAGAGGTCTGCTGGAGGTGCTGCTGCTACTACTTCTGTAGAGTAAGGCTATATATACTGAGCTACAGAAGTGAGATGTAATAGATGAAGCAGAGGCAAAGGATTGGATCAGGTCCAGACAAATGAACAGGTAGATGAATCAACAGCAGGTCCAGGCAGACAAACCTGGGTTTGGATGAACATCAATTTGAGTACTCTACATCACTAGTGGGGACAGAGACAATGGGAAGCCACTGGAACAGTTGGGAATTCCTTGCCTGTTGGTCTCTTGATTGATACCCTAGATAATCAAATGACAAGCTGGTGGGGCCTTCACCATTGCAATATTAAGTTTCCCTCTCTATAGGTGTCCAAGTGAGAAAGTTGTACCCCTTCCTCAGTCTGGTGTGTCTGCTCAATTCCCATGCCTGGTTTGTCTCATCTGATTTAAATACATCTGTGTTCTCCTATAGTCCTGATTTACTTTGATAAATTTTTAGGATGGCACTCTTTCTACTTTTAGGAAAATATTTATTAGTCTCATTTTATAGGTAGTGAGGACAGATAGTGTTTATGTGCTCACCAAGTTACAGTCATCCTCAGTCCTCAAAATGGAGACAAGTGATTCTTGTAAATTAAAAACTCTCAAGGGATAGTGCAGGTTGACAAACTACCATGCTATATAATATGGATTAATTTAAGGCAGGACATGGCCTACTCTCAAAACATACATCCTCAAGTTATATTATTACATTTATCTTCTCACATAAAGAATTATATACATAGGATATATACATTATGAAGTTTAGGATGAAAAGTTTGCAAAACAGTAAAAATGAAAATCAGTACTTAGATAGCTCTTTGTAATTTACAAAAGAAGATGATAAATATTTTATCTGGTACTGTCTGTACTAATTCTGTAATCTCTCTAAGTTTGGTGATCTATGTTTTTCAATGTAGAAATTGAGGGTTAAAGGGATTAAATGATTATTTAGGACCAGATGGTAAGCTGATATTTAGACTTACACTGTTACTGTTTAACTTCAAATGACCCACTCCTTGCACTGCTGAATAATTCCTCTCAATGAACATGGTGAAGCATTCCAAATAATAATTAGTAGGATAGAGTGTGGATTGGAGAGATGGCTCAGTGTTTAAAAGTGCTTACTACGCCATTATGAGGACCAGAGTGGGTACCCAGCACCCACGTTGAGCGGTTAACAATGCCTGCAACTCCACCTCCAGGAGATCTAAAGCTCTCTTCTAGTCTTCATGGGCACCTACACACACATGTGTGCATACACATATACACAGACATATGTGCACACACATAAATATAGCAAAATAAATCTTTGAAAAAATTATGGAGTGATAAACATAAATAACACAATAAAGCCATTAGACATTATGTTACGATTTTGGATGCAAAAGTTACCAGCACCTTTTAATTATTTGCTTTCAGATAAATGTGTTAATCGCAGCTAGGACTTCATTAACAAAAGAAAATGGAGAAGTAATAGAAACCTTGACTTTATGGCAAGAAGATGTTTATAGACTGGCTACTGACTGTGGCTTTCAATTATATCAGGCATATACAGACTTGTGTTATGTATCAAAATCTTTCTCAGGAGTACAATAAAGCAGTTCCATAAATGTAAACAGATTATCACAAGTTGGAGTTATCTGTAGTTATTTATTTTTAACTTGGCCTTGGAAAAGTACTAAGGTCCCAGATAAGGAAAGCAAATAGAGACCATAGAACTATGATCATACGAATAAAAAATTCAAAGTTGTGCTGAGCATAAGTATGTCTGGAATGTCTCCTATGAAGAAATCAAAACCTGTGTTCTAAGTGCAGTTAAGATTGAGTGAGTCCAAATCCAAGGCTCGATGCCAATATAAAAATGCACTAACATGCCCTGGGCCTCCCTGTTGCCTACTTACAGGAAGGGAAAAGAAGAAATTGGGTTTTGCCATAACATGGAGGGGACTAGAATTTCCTGCACATTTTTTAACAAAATTACTCAGCAGCTGGTATTTACAATCAGAGGAACAAATATGATCTTTGTTTCACAGGCAGGAAAATAAGAAACTTTGCTACAACATTCTGTAAGGCATATTTTACCTGAATGACAACCACCACCAGCCCTGACGTTTTCCAACATGAACAGAAAAAAAAAGGAAAAGAGCCTCTATTTGGTATACTCACCCAAACCAAGAAGGTTTAAGTTCTGTTTCATTTTTGAACAATAATAAAAGACAGGGCATCTTTAGTAATATAATTGGGACACCAATTACATAAAATAACATGCCTAGAATGGAAATTAATATAGCATCCCTACAACCTTATCTAAATCATAAAAGCTCCATTGACATGTGATAAAATTACATATGTGACACACACTGTATATTTTCAAATCAATACTTAAAAAATCAACAACTTCCTCTTAATATTAAAGCTGAAGGTACCTGTTCAATAATCATCACTCATATGGAACAATTTCAAAATAAACTTCCATCTGCATGCTTTTCAAAAATCTATGGTTGCTTTATGCTCTTGTAATGACAAAAATTTACCATTTTCTTAGCCCTAAACTAAAAGAGACCAGTGAATGCACAAGCAAGAAAGAGATGGTTTGGTAAACAGATCTTGGAAGATAGAAGTGGAGAGCTTTTCCTTGTTAACAAGGATCCAGGATTTACTTGTGATGAAAGTATCAACAACCTGAAAACTGGCTTTTTAATTTTACTTCAACACAATATTATACTTCATTTCTATCGCTAGTCTGTTTTTAGAGAATGAATATCAGAACACTGAATGAAAATGTTTAAGAATTGTACTTATATCCATGCAGGCAATGTACATACATACACATAAAAGAAACATAAAAATAAAATTTTTAAAAGATGGAATGTATGAAATTTGATTGAATTAGCATTTAATTCAAATTTTATTTTCCATAGTAATTAGTATGACTGGAGATGGAGAAATATACCAAAATGAATTGGAAGACAGATTTTGTAATTCAGTTAGACAAACAGAGGCAAATCAGTTATACTGTTACATAATAAAAGAAATAGGACACATATATCTGTAGCCCACCCATAGGTATATATTAGTAGTTAAGATAAATTTATACTCAGAATTAAAAACAGACAGCTATATTTGGTGTATCAGTGATTCCAAGTGAAGAAGTGCTAATCTGAAATTGTAGCTATTACCTTAACCAGTGAAGAAGGCTAATTTCTGAATCTGTTATGAATAAATCTAAGAGGTCATTAACAAACTGAAAAAACATACATGTGAAAGATGGAATGCAGGAAATGGAATGAAGACAGGCAAAAATCAAAAGAAAGATATCCACATGGGCAAACCTAAACCTGCAAGAATACTAAAAATCTAAAATGAACCAAAGCTTTTAGAGAAGATGCCAAGAAAAACCAAAGTGGCAGAAATCTGATTGACCTGGACTGTGAATAACATTTTATCTGTATTTATCTGAAACAAGGAAGGTGGCCTTCAAATTAATGGGAACAACATCTGATTCACTATCTAAGGGAAGGTGATGTAACTGCTAAAGATATTCAAATGTTTTAAGTTTGAATAAATTATATACTAAGCTATGTGAGCTTTCTCATAAACACTGCCGAATGAATTTTATAATAATGCTTTTATTGGGCTAGAGAGATGGCCTAGCGGTTAAGAGTGCCAAATGCTCTTGCAGAGGATCAGGGTTCGATCCCCAGCATCCACATGGCAGCTGAAAACCGTCTGTAACTCCAATTCCAGGAGAACTCCAGTTCCAGGGGAATCCGACGCCCTCTTCTGACCTCCGCGGCATTGCACGACACGGGTGCACAAACCTACATGCAGACAGTACATTCATACATATAAAATAAATAAATAAATAAATAACGCTTTTATTGATGTTTTGTGTATTTCAGACATCATTTCTCAGTTCAGTTTAGACATATTCCCCTTTCCCTTCCCCCCACCCCACGATGACCCTGTCATACTTAACAGAAGAAAATGTAATTCATGGATTAACATACCATCCAAACATCTGTGTCTATACCAATGTAACCTACCATAACAACTAGTAATGTTTAAATACATATATATCCAAATGCGAGTGCTTCATTAGTAGGACTGAAAAGCTATATATTATACTGTTTAAATAACTATATATCTAATTGCATGTGCTTCATTAGTAGGATTGAAAGGTTATGCCTGGACAAGCTCGCATCCCATGAAAGAAAACAGCCAGAATTGACTAGAGACCAAGACAACAGCTCCAGAGAAAGTAGACTGGTTTGCATCTCATCCACGTGTGCCCCTTTTCTAAGCCTAGGGAACAATCTTCGGAAGAGGAGGCGCGGTAGAATGTAAGGGCTGCGATTGGGGTGAAAGGTGAAACTACAACAATATAGACTGGACACTCATTTGATCAACTTGATTGAACATACAAGCCCCCCCCCCTGCTGGATGGTGGGACCCATGAGCTGTATGGGTTTGGGCACAACTGCTCGCAAATTGGTTTGACATGAAGGATGCTTGTACTCACAAATTATCACTTATTGTTAAAAAAAAATGAAAACAAAACAACAACAAAAAAACCCAGAAAGATGCAGAAAAGTTACGGCAGAATGCATGATCCGGGATGGGTAGGGGTGGGGCGGGGTGAACGGAAGGGGATATACGCCTGAACTGAATTGGAAAAAGATGTATGAAATACACAAAGCATCAATAAAAAAAAAACAAAAAACTATCAAGTTTGGGTACCCATGTTTTCCTTGGTATGAGTTCAGCCAGTGGAGCTTGTTCAGTCCATCTAGCACCACTCCTGTAAAGAAGATCAACTTATCTCTTACCGGGTAGTGATCAGCTGCCGATAGTTCCCTGGATAAGGTTGGGGCCTCCTGCTGGTAGTGACCTCAAGGCATCATCTCCACTGACTAGCTTTCATTGTAGTAGAAGATGCTATGTATGTTACTGAACAGAGAAAAGTAATTATTAACCTTGTCAAGCTGGGGACTCAGTAAGCTGCAATAACAATTGGATTGGTAAATTATTCCACCTGCCCACTGATGCAATGGTGGCATGGATGTAATGGGACTAACCACTTTTTATTAGAATTAAGGCCCTCTTCACAAGATGGATTCCATATTTGATAACTCTTATCAGGACTAAGAAGCTGTGCCTAGACAAGTTACAGGCTACAGGAAAGAAAATTACTACTACTATTATGCTAAATAAACATAAACTGACTCCTAATGACTTAGTGCTTTCAAATTTTGTTATTTATTTATTTATTATTGATGTGTATGAGTATTTTGCTTTTATCTAAATGTGCCACATTTGTAAAATGCCTCAGATATCAGAATAGGGCATCAAATGCCCTGGAACTGGAGTTACAGACAGTTGTTGGCCATCATGAGGGTACTGTAAACTGAACCCAGGTACTCTGTAAGGGAAGCTAGGCCTCTTCACTGCAGAGCTATCTCTTCAGACCCCTAATGGTTTATGGTTATGCAAGTAGATTACTGCATCTCTCAGCTTTTCTTGTTTTTGCTATTACCATTGTTCTTATTGTTTGGATTTTTAATATAATACTTTTATTGATGTTTTGTGTATTTCATACATCATTTTCAGTTCAATTTAGACAAAATCCCCTTTCTCTTCCCTCCCACCCCACCCCAGTTCATGCATTCTGCCATATATGTCTTGTATCTTTCTCTCAGACTTTTTAAAGTTTTTCTCTGTGGAGGTTTATTGCTTTGGGCAGAATTTGACCCAGTGCTTATGCTGTTGTTCCTTCCCATTTGTATTGCTCAAAAATATACCTATATTAATATCATATATGTACCAGAATTATGTTCTCTGGGAATAAACTGTATGCTAACTCTGAAATATGTTTAGGAATTCGCATTTTTCCCTTTAATTTTATATTACTCTAAATTATGAATACATACCTTCTACCCACATACGTTAATTACCATGTTTAAACATAAGTGATAAGTTAATTCTAGGGCCCATTAAGAGGTTCACATTATAATAGTACAGTTGCTTTCAGACAGAAAGAAATATAACAATAACATTTGCTTGGATTTTTGAGACAAGGTTTCCCTGTAGCCCCAGAAGGGCTGAACTTAACTATGTGGACTAGGCTAGCTTCCATCTTACAGAGAACCATCTGCCCCTGCCTCGAGAATACTGGAATTAAATGTGTGCACAAACAAGGAAATGAAGAAACCAGCTGCATGGGAGATAATCTACAACTGCTTCACATCTGACAGAGGATTAATATCTAGAATACACAAAGAACTCAAAAACAAAGAAACAATAAAATAATTGACCCAATAAAAGGATGTACTAAAGATCTAAAAAGAGAGTTCTCAAAAAAGAAAAAATGGCTAAGAACACCTTTAAATATGCTCAATATCCTTATTAATTACAGAAATTCAAATAAAAACTTCTTGTGTTTAAAGAAAAAAATGAACTCCATAATGTAACATATAAAGAACAAATCTTTATAATCTGAGATTAAACAAAGATTTTTTTTTACAAAAGACAAATAATAAACCTGACTTAAACCTCAAATAATATTTCATCAAAAATACCAAATGTAATTTATCAAAATAAATAACATTAAAACGCTTAACAGCTAAGTCAGACACAGGGGAAAGAAGTTTAAAATGTTCATATCTGACCAAAATGAAACAAAATAAAACCTTATATTTAGGGTAGAACACTGTCCTAATAAGGTGAAATGGTACCACACTGTGGTTTGCATTTACATTTCCCTGACAGATAAGGATTCTGAGTATTTTTTCATATATTTGTTGGCTGTTTGTATTTCTTCTTTTTAAAACTGCCTCTTCCCATCATTTGCTCTCATGACAACTTTCTTCTTAAATTATAGATGGTCACTTTCTCAATATCTCCTCATGTGGCAATGACATAATAAACTATCTCATGCATCTTTCAGAGGACACAATACCTATCACATTACGGCCTCATTAGACCTAGCTTCATCCTTACTTCAAATAAAGTAACTTTGACCTTTGAAATATAGACACACACACACACACACACACACACACACATATATAACACCTCTACTTAAAATATGTTTTTATTTAACTCAGATCCCAATATAACAAAGGAGTTAACATTGAGAACCCAAAAACTAGTGTTCATTTAAAGGTGTATGCATATCCGGCCTCATCTGACCTTTCATAATGTTCCATGTTTTAATGAAACTAGCAATTGTAAAGATATTCATTTCTCTAAGGTTTTGAATAATAATAAACTCTAAACTTACTTCCAAAACATGTTATCTTCTTCATCTCGTGTGAGCTTGAAAGACTGTACCTCCCATGACAATTTTCTAATGATCTGCTCTAGGTTGAGTGAGTAGGAAGATATCAAATATGAGTATTATTACAATTCTAATTGCCACACTGTGTTTCAGCAATTTCCAAACCTGCAATTAATAGCACGGGAAATATTCTAGGTTTTAATTCCTAAGAATGAAACCAAGTTCAGCTTTCTAATTTTAATGTAATAACTTTCAATCCATAACTAAAAAAAGAAACTCAGAAAACTATGAAACACAAAAAGTTCAACTTTGTTCATGTATTGATGATAATAATTCTAAAGCCTGGTCAGACATTTTCTTTCAGTGTGTGATAGATAGAGTATATTATATATTATGGACACACATAGTAAATATATGTATATTTAATGTAATCCACAGTGTAACATGTATTTATATAAATATATGCATTCATTTATGTATTCATATACAGACCACAGCTTAATTAGGCTCCGTCAGTGAGCAATAAGCTGTCAATAAAGAGAAAATAAAGAAAAAGCCAGGCATCGTGGCACACGCCTTTAATCCTAGCACTTGGGAGGCAGAGGCAGGCAGATTTTGTGAGTTCAAGGCCAGCCTGGTCTACAGAGTGAGTTCCAGGACACCTGCGGCTACAGGGAGACCCTGTCTCAAAAAAACAAAAAAAGAGAGAATATATTATACAACCAATATACATGAACATAGGGTGTTATTTATATTACAGTATACTCATTCGAATGATCAGAATCCAACTATGGGAAATTTTGTTTTTGAAAAAAAATTAAGGAAATATAAAGGGTTTATGATGTGTTAAATAGGAACTATATAAACTGTATTACTAAACAAAGGAAAAATGAGACCAAAGCACTCTGAACAGTGAATTCAATCAAGAATTTAAGAACTTAAGGGAGAAACTATGCTAATACTAGGAAAAGACTGACAAAGTGCAAGAAAAGGAAGTGTATCTAATTCAGTTAGTATGCCTGAATGATCTCAATATGAAACACATATAAACTGAATTAAGATAAAAGGTAATTAGAATCAAATATCTGTTAAGAACCCAAATCCAAAAACACTCCATAAAATCTTCGTAATTTAAATAATGTGTAACAGTTGCATATGAAAAAAACACTACTAACCAAATTTATAATAAAACACTGAGGATTTCTTTCTGATCCTAGGAGATTTGGTTGCATAAACTAAAAAGTTGATGTTAAAGCTTTTATAGAAATGCAAAGGACATATATACTATCCAAGATAATACTGAAAAAAGGAAGAAAATAATAATAATTCTCTGATTTTAAGACTCATTCTACAGCTATAGCAACCAAGACACTGCTGTAACTCCAGAGTTAGGTGCTCCTCACTTCAGGCATAAAAATAAATTAAATGATTTTCAAAAAGTAGTACAAGAGCAGGTGGTTCACTGGGATAAGAAATTTCTACAAAATTTTAAGAAAAACAATATACACATTTTAAAATTAAATTTCAACCTCTACCTCATATTATTAAAAAACTTATTCTAAAATTAACAAAGTTTTTAAATTTAAAAATATAATACTTGAAACCTTTTAGGAAATCATTTCATAGAAAACGTCTCTGTGATACTGACATAGGAAAATGTCTGTTAGAAAAGTTATAGAAGTCAGAACGAGAAAAGAAAAAATAAATCTTAAATTGCATCAAAATTAAGAACTTTATCACACATCATCATCAAGAATGTGAATAAGCAATCTGCATGCACACTAGAGAAAACCTTTGCATCACAAACTCTCTCTTTCTCTCTCTCTCACACACTTAATAAAGCACAATCTATAATCTACTATATGTAAACATCAACTAAAACTCAGTATTAACTAACACTTTTATCATGGAGATGCATAGAGCTGGAACTCATTAGGACTAAATGTGTAACAGAAAAAAAAAACTTTAGAAAATTGAAGTTCAAGTATGTGTGGACCAATGACAGATAATAGAGAATGTCTTAGGGCCACCATGCATCAGATACTCAGAAAAACACAAGTCCAAACCATTTGCTTACCAATATACAATACATTATAAGCGTGCAAGAAAATTAGAAAATTAGAAAATTAGAGGGACATGGGTGTATATTCGATTAATGCATATTTAATTGACATGAGTTCAACAAGTGCCCAGTTTTGCCTAGACACTGTCTACAGGATACATGGTGTTTTAGGACTTAGTAAAAGTAAATATGTGTATATTAAACAACATTGGTTTACAGACTCTGATAAAAACGGTAATGCATCCGAGTTAAATGGAGATATAAATCACTGTTGTCCACATTTGTTTTACATAAAATTTGTAGAGCAATAACTCTGGGATTGGCACATACAAATGTTCTCCATAGTTTCCCTGTTGTACAGTATCACCTTGTACCATTCTCTTTAAGATGATTTAACATAAAAAATTAAGTTTTCTCCCCAAGTTAATCATATATAGTCACCCAAAACAACATGGGTAAATTTGATGAAATCTGAGCCTAGATTCCACCCTATAGTTATGTATAATACAACTGTCTTCTGGAGACTCATGGGTTATAAAAAAGGGGGGGTACAGATAGACATGAAACCTTCTCGTCAAAAACCTTGCAATTCAAATCTTAAAACTAACTATGGGAAAAGATTTGTGTGTTCCAACAGGACAAAATGTCACCAACTTAACGGCTGAGAAAGAAAAGATACAGCTTTGCATTGAGTAGGATGTACCAGAAAGTGCCAACTGAAAGGTTGACCCGTCTGAACATCGAAAGGAAGAAAAGCCTCAGATTGCCATAAACATCGAACCCCTCTGTGGCCCCTAGATGTAACAACTATTTATAATGAGTCCTAATGAAACTTACCTTCTAGGTGCCGCAAAGGTTTTGATATGAGAGACTTTCTTGCCTCCCCCCCCAGAACAAGGAGAAATATGATGATGATGAGGTCGCTCTCCAACTGTAAATTGGAGACAACTATTATAGAGGTAATCTCTTATAAAACTGGTAAAACTGCCTTCTTTAATTGACTAATAGACATAGAACTGTGAAAAGGATTACTCTCTGTTCAGAACCAAATATAACACTAAAGTCCTTAAACTATGCGCTTAAGCAAAATATATCAATACAGGAGCTCTGACATCAGTAATGGATTATTCCACCAGGGAGATGTTGGCCAGGGGATCTAAGGCCCCACAAAAGGTAAAGGCTCCTTGCCTCTAAACTGGGATACCTGCAAGAAGAGAGGCGATAAGGCCCTGCTGAAGACCTGATGTTAACATGGGAAAGATGCATTGAGAACACACATGCAAGTGTTTACAGATGGCCTCTGGAACAGCAGAGAGTGTTACCAAAGGCCACTAAACCAATAAAGCAAATACGGGTCTCCTTGAGTCAAGCAAGACTCCACCGTCAACACCAGCTACACCTCACCTGCCTGGAAATACTGTGCAGCAGAGGCAGCCATATGCCTGTATATCCCAAATCTAATTGGCTATTGGCTCTCTCCTTGGAGGAATAACCCATGGCTGATGCCACAAGCTTACATCCTCTACAGGTTAGGAGATGTCATAAGCCACAGTAAGACCCTGTCATATTTAACAGAAAAAATGTAATTCATGGATCAACATATCATCTAAACATATGTGTCTATACCAAAGTAACCTACCATAACTATTAATGGCTTGTGCTTCATTAGTAGGATCGAAAGGTTATTCCTGGACAAACTGTCAGCCCATGAAAGGAAACAGCCAGAATTGACCAGAATCCAAGACAACAGCTCCAGAGACAGTGGACTGTTCTGCTTCTCATCCACCTGTGCCCCTTTTCTAAACCCAGGGAATAATTTGCGGAAGAGGGGGCGTGGCAGAATGTAAGGGCTGCGATTGGGGTGAATGGTGAAACTACAGCAATGCAGTCTGGACCCTCATTTGATTAACCTTATGGAACACACAACCCCTCACTCCCCGCTGGAAGGTGGGGCTGTGGGGGTTTCGGCACAACAGCCTGCAAATTGGTTTTACATGAAGGATGCTTGTACTCATGGATTATCCTTATAGCTGAAAAATGAAAAAAAAACTGAGAAAAATATGCAGGACAGTCATGGCAGAATGCATGATCTCGGTTGGGGTGGTGGTGGGGGGGAAGGGAAAGGGAAATATGCCTGAAATGAATTGGAAAATGATGTATGAAATGCACAAAGCATCAATAAAAAAAAAGAAAATTTATCTAATTTTTACAATTAAGTGTGACCTAACACTGTGCAAAATTCTGGCATCAAGCTTCTCTGGTTACCCCAATAAGTTCTGAGGTAAAAATATAACAAGATTCAGTCACTTTAGAATACAGGATGGTACAGAGTTGAGCCTATAGCTCAGTGGCTGAATAGCAGTCCAACAAACAACACATATGAGGCCCTGAGTGCAGCCCTTAATGTCAAAAGAAAATAAGAATGAAAACATTAGCTCTCCAAATCAAATGATTATGTACAACACATGGAAATTCTGCTTGTATCTCTGCACACAAGATAAATGACAACATGCATCCATACTAAAACTTTCATATAAATGTTCATAGCAGCAGTATTTACACTGATTAACTAGCATTAGTTATAATAGGTTTAATTGCATTGAATATGTGGAAATGACTAAAATGTACATAAACTGACAAACAAAATAGTGATATTCACAGATGGGAATATCATTTAGTTATGAAAAAATTAGGTACTACTAACATTTCAACAGTGACAAACCTATAAACCACTATGCTAAGTGCAGAAAATCAGTCACAAAATATTACATATTATAGAATTCATTTCATATGAAATTTCCAGAATAGGCAAATAAGTCTACTCCGAGGTTGACTTGGATTGGGGCAATTGGAGGTAAATAAGAAGTTATTGGAAGTCGGTATTATTTTTTTATGTACCAAGGAAAATTTTAGCCAACAGGTCACAGTTATTATTTACAGCTCTGTGAATATGCAAAAGACAGTGATTTGTATATTTTAAATAGGTACCTTTTAGCTCAGTGTAACTTTTTAAAGAAAATATTTTGTTATAATAAAAATATTAATTTTTATTCTATAAACTGAGTAAAAATATCAGATACAAAAATGATACATAACAAATCAACAAATTATTGTTTAAGAGGATTTATTACTCTTGCTGAGGACCTGGAACCAGTTCCCAGTATCCATAGGTGGTTCATAGCCACCTGTAACTTCAATTACAGGAGATCCAAAGCCAGTGGCCTCCACGGGCACCAGCACACACAGAATATATAAATTCAAACAGGCATATATATAAATAAAAAGAATAAATAAGCCTTTCTTTAGAAGAGACATGATCATAATTCTATATGATCTCTTCTAGAAAACTGAAAAAGAGAGTGCATTTCCCATCTCATTTTATGAGGCCAGCATAATTCTAAAATCCAAACTGTACCATAGAAGTCCAAAGCAAAAGCCTGTGATCCAGAATACCTCAGGAATATCGATACAAGAATTATTTTGGAGCAGGGCCTGGTGGCGCCCGCCTTTAATCCTAGCATTTGGGAGGCAGAGGCAGGCGGATCTTTGTGAGTTCAAAGCCAGCCTGGTCTACAGAGTGAGTTCCAGGACAGCTGGGGCTACAGGGAGACCCTGTCTCAAAAAGACCAAAAAAAAAAAAAAAAGAATTATTTTGGGGCTGTGAGCCTGAGCCTTCAATGGCTTCGCCAATTTTCCAGTCCTGGATACAAGAAAACTTAAGGAAAAATTTTAGCAAACTGAAACCAAGGACACACATGAAGAAAACACTGTGACAAAGTGGGGTATATTCCAGGAATGTAGGAATAGTGTGATGTTTTAAAAATCGATGTAATGTCTATATTGATTCAAGAACTTCATGTAGTAAAAGATTTTAGCAAAATTCAGTATTGATTCATAATAAAAATTCCACAAGGAGCTATGCATGGTGGTGCAAGCCCCTGTTACACAATTAGCTGGGAGGCTGTAAAAAGAAGATCACTTGTGTCCAAAACTTGCAGGACACAATTGGGGGACATTGTCTAGAGGGGAGAAAAAGAATTATTTTCTAAGTATAAACAGTCTCGTGGAATCTACAAAATATCTCCTAGAACTAATGAATGAGTTTAGTAAGGTCATAGAATAAAAGAGGAAACCCTCAAACATCAAATTTTAGAAATTATTACCTATTTAACTCAATGTAAACAATGGGAAAATCAGTTTTAAAATTTCTACATGCTAGCAATGTACTATTAGAAATGGAAACTAAAGTATAAATATCAGTAACATCACCAAAAGATACTTAAACCCAAATGGAAAAAAATAATGGTCCCAATCCATGTTAGCATTTTTGTTACTTATTCACTTCACTTATTTTCCATATCTGTTTCAATTAAGGTGGAAAACTTGCATACCTTTAGTTTTTTTAAATTTTCATTTTTTCTATTGATGGTTTGTGTATTTCATAACATCATTTTCCCAATTCAAGTTAGGCATATTCCCATTTCCCTTCCCCACCCCGCGCCACCCCATCCATTCTGCCATAACTTCTCCTGCATCTTTCCTCCAGTTTTTTTTTTTCATTTTTTAACCAAGACCGCGATAATTTTATGAGTTACAGCATCCTTCATGTAAAACGAAATTGCAAGCAGTCGTGTCCAAACCCACACAACAGCCTATGGGGCCCACCATCCAGCAGAGGGGCTTGTATGTTCAATCAAGTTGATCAAATGAAGTGTCCAGACTATATTGCTGTAGTTTCAACCATTACTCCAATCACAGCCCTTACAGTCTACCACGTCCCCTCTTCCAAAGATTGTTCCCTAAGGCCTTAGAAAAGGGGCACAGGTGGATAGAAGCAAAACAGTCTATTTCTCTGGAGCTGTTGTCTTGGATGCTGCTCAACTCTGGCTAATTTCCTTTCAGGGCTGACAGTTTTGTCCAGGAATAACCTTTCGTCCTACTAATGAAACACAAGCAAATTTAAATATATAGGTTATTTAAACAGTGCTATGGTAATTTACTTTGGTAATAGACACAAATGTTTGGACTGGATGAGACATGAATTACAGTTTTTTCCTTGATATTGAAAGTCTTCGGCTTATAACATTCCTAACCATTAGAGGATGTAAGTTTGCGGGCTATCAGCCATGGTGTTATTCTCCCAGGGAGAGAGTAATAGCCAATTGTTTGGGATATATACAGGCATAATGGCTGCCTTTGCTGCACAGTATTTCCAGGCAAGGTGAGGTGTAGCTGTGCTCTGAGGAGTTCTTGCTTGGCTCAAGGGAAACCCATATTTGCTTTAATTGGTTTATGTGCTTTATTAGGTACACTCTCTGTAATCAGAGCCATCTGTACACTTCCTTGTGTGGTCTCAATACATATTTTTTCCCATGTATAAGTACAGGTCCTTTGAATACGCAGGGCCTTATGGCCTCTCTTCTGCAGTTATCCCAGTTTTCAAGAGGCAAGGAGCCTTTAACTTTTGTGGGGGCTTTGGATCCCCTGGCCAACATCTCCTTGGTAGAATAATACCATGCTGTTGTCAGTAATATATATATATAATATATGTATATATTATATATATATATATATATATATAATATATTTTGTACAAGATTATGTTACAAATCAAATCTAGACCCATGTCCCCCTCCCTACCAGAGCTCATGCATTCTGCCAAACATGTTTTTCATCTTTTTCTCAGTCTTTCTCAAAATTCTCGATATAGAAGTTGACTGTTTTGAGCAGAAGTCCATCGTTTCAGTCAGTTCTTTGACGCAGTCTTTTCTGTTGTTGTTGTTGTTGTTTCCGATATGCATGTTAGCATTTTTTAACAACAAAATAAAGAGTTCAGTTAATAAGTTAACTCTGCTCTCTCCCTGTTAACTTGGCCTGAGGTTACCAAAGTACCTGTGTGGGATCCTTAACATCCAATTCAATGGAATCATTGCTTCTTCTCTTACAAATATTCTTCCTTCTGGGATCAAGGTTTACTAAGCCACCAGAGCATAAGATTCCAGGAATGGGGAACAAACATCTTGTCTTCTAGACACTTGAACCTGTCAATTTGAGATCTTGGAAACAGAGAACCATATAATGGATGGCAATTCACAATCTATACAACTTTCTGGAGAACATTGCTCTAGCTGTGAAAGGTATTGTCAAACAGCTTATTGATATTAGTGAGCGTCTGGAAAGTTATTCCAACATTCCATGAGGTCAGCTGATTCAGCATGATTAGAAGAAATTGTAAGACTACTGAATTCCGTTCTACAGGTAATAAATTTGACAGAACCATTGAGTTTAAAGAAGGTAAATCTGTATCTAGTGTCTATTACAACAAAGACAAAACTGAAGGGATCCTATATAAGGAATGTACCACCAGAGACTTGATTGATAACATGTGGAATGGTACCATAGAAGTTTCTTATAGTTGTTCTCTGTTATTTACAGATAGGTTGTAGTGGAGTAGTGGCTGCAGCCAGGTTAGTCTTGATGAATGGAAGTCCAGGTTGCAGAGCTGCTTTGCTCATGAACACACTGGGTAATCACAGGAGTGGCTGGGAAGTGAGGCAAATTGCTATTTATGGAACTTTTCATACTATTCATTTATTAAAATCTTCCTTTGCTGAAATCACCCTCTTTTTGAGCATCTTCATGTTTTGGGCAGACTGGGAGGTCTATCCACATATTTCACAAATATCTTTTTTACTAAATGTTACCAATCTTCTAATGATGACCTTTCCATGTATATCCTCTTATGTGAGATGTACGTTGGTGTCTATTGTCCATTGTTAAAATTTTTCATATTTATTTATTAAATGCATATATATGCTTTGTGTGTGTATGTTTGTGTATGTGTGCGTGTGCCTATGAGAGCACATATGTCATCATCGTGCATATGTAGAGCTCCTAGGATGACATTGGGGGGTTGGTTCTCTCCTTGCATCTTGTGGCACTGGAAGATTGGACTCAGGCTATCAGTTTGGGAATAGGTACCTCTACCATTTGAACCATCTCACTGGCCCTTTTGTGCATTTTCTAATGTCATTAATTGGTTTATTTTGCATATATGTTAGGACATTCTCTTTTTTTTTTTTTTTTTTTATTTTTGTCTTTTTGAGACAGGGTCTCTCCTTTAGTCCCGCTGGCTGGAGCTCACTCGCTAGTGTAGACCAAGCAACTGGCCTTCGAACTACCACAGAGACCGCGCCTGCCTCTGTGCTGGGAATTAAGGTGTGTGCCAACCACGCCCAGTCTTTTCTTCCTTTCTTCTTTTTTTTAAAAGTTAATTTTTTTTTTTTTTTTTTTGTTGTTCATTTACATTTCTTTAATCTAATTGTAGACATATTGCCCCAGTCTCATGCCCACTCCTCCAATGCCCTGTCCCCTGCCAGGGCTCATGGCTTCTGCCATGAATGTAAAGTCCTGCCTTGCATCTTTTTCTCGGTCTTTTATAGACGCTTTTCGAGTGCACAAGTTTGTCAATCTCTCCCTTTAGTTCTTCCCAAGAGTATTATCATTCTTTCTCTTCTAGTTCCTTCATGAGTTTTTCATTTCGTCCCTTTATTTCTCTGATTTGTTCTTGTAATAGTCTTTGATATGTCTACAATTGTTCTTCTAAGGTCGGTGCCTTGGTTTCCTTCCAGTGAAGAATCTCGTTGTTTGCATCTATCTACAGGACGTGGTTGAGTTCTGGGGATTTATTATTGAGCTTCTTCCATATTGTTGTTTTTTCTGTGGTGTTTTGGACATGTCGATTTGTTTTTTTTTTTTTCCCCCTTGTTTTTTCTTTGGCATGTGTTGCTATCTAAATGTTAATATGGGAGACTGGTTAGGTCACTTCAGTTTGCTTCCTGCTGGTTTCTTCCTCACTTTTGGCTGTGCATCCTAGAATCACTGCCACTGCGATATGTCCAACTGACAGTAAACCACAGCAAGCTAGAGCTTATAATGTTCCACCACAGTACAAGTAGCTTGAGGGTGAGAGGGTTGGGGGTGGGTTGGGGGGGTGGTCTGATATCTTTGGGCCCGGTGAGCCAAAGACCCCATCTAAGCCGCAGAGTGGGTGCACTGCTGTCTGTCTTTTCTATCAATGCTACAGTTTCCTGCCTCTTGGTTCTAGTGGGGGTGGGGCAGCAGATGCCTAGGGTGGGCAGCAAGCCAGTGCACAGACACCCACCTGGTGACAAGTGTGTGTGCAAACTGTCTCTTCTCAACTTTTTTTTAAATTTTTTTTTTTATTTTTATTTAGTTTCCGTAATGTGTTGAAATGTACTGTCTGCATGCAAGTCTGCACCCGTGATGTGCAATCGACGGCGGAGGTCAGAGAGGGTGTTGGATTCCCTGGAACTGGAGTTCTCCTGGAATTGGTGTGTTCAGATGGCTCGACCTGCTATGTGAGTGCTGGGGATCGAACCCGGGTCCTCTGCAAGAGCGTCGGCGCTCTTAACCGCCTAGCCATCTCTCCCAGCCCTACTTTTTTTTTTTTAGAACATTCTTTTTTTTTTTTTTTTTTTTTTTTTTTTTTTTCAATCACTGTTTATTAACATTAAATGATTATCAAAAACTCCTAGGAGACATTAATTGGCTTCGCCCATATCTCACAAAATAAAGTTTTGGTGAAAGTGCTTTATGCTTTCTCCCATTCTGTAGCTTGCCTTTTCATATTCTAAACAAGGAATTTCATAGAGCAAATGCATTAATTTTGACTTATCTTAATCAGTATGTCATTTTATAAACTGAGCTTTTGTTATCAAGTCTAACAACTCTTCATCTAGTTAGTACTTTGCTCCATGTTCCTGCTTTTTCTAAAAGTTTTCCAGGTTTAGATTTTTTACTTATAGCCACAATCTACATTAATTTGCTTTGATAAAGTATGAAGCTTACGTTGAATTCCATCTTTTTCCCTACTTATGTACAATTACTCCAATATCACTTGTGGAAAAGGTTACTTGTCAATCAAATTGCTTCCACTCCTTTGTAAAGAAAAATGAGCTCCTGTTTCCACCAGTCTACATGTTGGCACTTTTGTTCCACTGATCTATGTGGCTATTACTTATCTTATATCACAATTTCCTTTATTAACTGTGGCTATATACTAGGTCTTAGTAATATATCTTAAAGTCAGCCAGGAATTTTCATACTCTAGGTTAGTCCTCACTTTCTGTCATGCAGAACTGGAAGTTTGCAGCCTTCGCAGATCTCCTTTGAACAATTTTGGCCTGATTCTTCAAATTATGTTATTTCCTAGGATTAAAAAATATTGATTGGAGCTAGAGAGATGGCTCAGCAGTTATGAACACTGGCTGCTCTTGCAGAAGACCTGGTTTTCATTCCCAGGACCCACAGGGCAGCTTAAAACCATCTGTAACTCCAGTTCTACAGTAACCCAACACCCTCTTCTGACCTCCACAGTCATTGCACTACACAAGTTCACTTATATACACACAGGCAATACACACATACACATTAAATAAAAATAATATATAAAATAATTTAAAAATTAAAAATTAATAAAATTGGTCAATTGTCCAACTGGTATTCTTAGTCTAAGGAACAGCAGCTAATGTATTAGCCTTTAAATACTTTTCATAAATGTCCCTACATAACTACTCCACCTTTGAGAGACTTCTGAGTTATTATAAATATGCCTGTCGGCTAAACCATTAGGAAGCCTCCACATAGTTCAGTGTAAACAAACACAGCTTAAGGATAAGGTCACTTCTACGACCCCCAGCACTAGGAAACTATACTAAGTGGACTCATACAGAAGAATAGAGACTGTTACCTTCAAAGCCTCTTCCATGCTATAAAGCATAAGAAGAAACCAGATAGAGTACATTATAATGGCATAACTCTCTCCTACTGAAGTTCAACTATTTTTAACAAATTCTTAAGTATTTTCCTGGTTTCAATGAACTTTTGCTTGGTCTTCAGAAAAGTGAAATAAAAGTTGATTTGGAGAGTATTTGGCAGTTTATTTCAGTCGTCTGTGGAAAGGCAAACCTTGGGCTTCTGTACTGGGTTATTTTGCTGGATTCAGACTTGATTATGGCCTTTAACAGTTAAAATATGGAAAAATGGGTGGACAACATGGTGCACTTTAACATGCAAAAGGGGCTCCACAGTTTAGCACACTTCAATCTAGCAACTTCTCTGCTGCTCCAAATTCCAAAATTGATCACAGGGTTAAATTATAAAACCACAATTGTAAATCTTTTACAAAAGTAAACTCAGGGAAAATATTCAATATCTAATGCTAGATAGTTTGTAATTTGCACAACAAGCAAGATCAATAAGAGGAAGCAGTACTAACAGAATTCAACATATTTAAAAACGTTTGCTCTGCAAAAGATCTCCATAGAGAAGAAAAAGATAGATTATAGAGTGGGGTAAGGCATCTCCAAATCACATATCTAACAAGGTTCTAGTATCTAGAATGTACAAAGAACTCTCAATATAGTACAAAGAACAAACAGTTCAACTTACAAATGGACCAAAAAACAAAACATAAAACAACCATGAAGAGGCTTTTCACATGCATGGATACATAACTAGAAAACATGTGCAAAAAAGAAGCTCGAAAGCATTAGCTATCAGGGAACTATAGATTAAAACCACACTGAGATATCACTCTATACTTAAAGGAATAACTAAAATAGAAAACAGTGATGACAATAGGAAATGTTGATGATGTTGAGGAGACTGTGAGATTATAACATTAATTTAGGGTGGGAGTGGCATTCTGTAAAATGTTTGGGTAATTTCTAATACGTACAGCTACCACATGATCTAGCACTTAAAACACTATCGACTTACACTAAAATGACAAATATGTTCACATAAAAAAAATCTGTGCAATAATATTTACAGGAGCTGCATTAGAAAGTGCCCAAAGCTTGAATCAGCAGATTCCATTCAGCATGTATGTTAAGAAACTGGTTCATATGTAACATGGGATGCTATATGGGAATAAAAATGAACTTGAGCCAGGCATGGTGGCGCATGCCTTTAATCCTAGCACTCGGGAGGCAGAGGCAAGCGGATCTTTGTGAGTTCAAGGCCAGCCTGGTCTACAGAGTGAGTTCCAGGTCAGCTGGGGATACAGGGAGACCCTGTCTCGAAAAGACAAAAGAAAATGAACTTGAATACAATTCTTAGGAATCACAATGATCAAATAAGTAAATAAAAACTAGGGCAACACAGTGGCACATTCATGTAATCCCAACAATCAGCAGGTAAAAGTAGGAGAATTGAAAGTTTGGGGTAAGCCTTGGTTACATATTGAGGCTAACCTGGGTTGTACAAAAAAACTATCTCAAAAACAGAACAAAACTAAAAGAGAAACAGTACCTGCCAATCAGAAAAGGCAGCATATTGGATTATTGAATTTATATGTTTGAAATGATCCAGTTTAGAAATGGAGAACAAACAGATCAACAAATTTCATGAGTTAAGACAGTGGCAGGTTGAAGCCTTATAGTGTGGAAAACTTTTATTGTATTTGTGGTGATGAAACTGAATGGAACTAAGACAAACAGCAAATTGATACAAATAAAACTGGCAAAATGTAAAAAATAGTGAACTATAATCAGTATCGATATCCTAGAGTTATGAGCATATACCATCATTTTGTAGAATACTACCATTAGAGAAAAATAAGCAATGTGTAATAATGATTTCTCTGTATATTACTTATAACTGCTTATAAATCCACAATTATCTCAAAACTTGCAATTATGAAGTGCATATCATTTGAAAACTTCTTCAATCTGCTGTAGAAATTTCAAAATAGTTTACTATATGTGTAAAACTTTAACTGCACATTTCAAATTACTTATATAAATCGCAAATTGTGGTACAATTAAACAGTATCCTTCTCCAAAATATTCAAATGGCCCACCTAAACCCACTTAAACTTTAGAACTTCCTATGTCAAAAACTAAAGCAAGATTTATATGGAAAAATATTAATAAAAACAAATATAGGCCCCAATGCTCTGTTCTCCTTCTAGCCTTGGGCACAGGCCCACTTTCCCTCTTAGCACCCCAGATCTCTGGTACAGACCCACCGACTGTGTCCTGGTCTCGCCCACTAGGGCCAGCTCAAATTTCCAACAAACCTTGTTGGACTTTTCAAGGGTGATCTCCACCTTCACCTTGCCTTGGATTTCCAAGATCAGGCTTCATCTCCAGAAGGCCTGGTTTTGTCCAAATTGCTTTGACTCACCTCTAGCCTCAACGACTCCAATTTCCATGCCCCGACACCTTGCTCTCTTTCAAGCCATGGTCACAGGCCCTCTTTTTAATCTTAGCATCCTAGATCTCTGGACTAACATCCTGGTCCAGATCCACCATTTTGCCTGAGCCCTTGTACTCAGACCACCTCAATTTTCCAGTCTGGATGGTTAGACCATTCACAGGCAGCAGTTTCCATCCGCGTCCTGCCTTTGGACTTCTGAAACTAGCCATCTACCATCTACCTTGGTTCTCTGCACACCAACTTTGTCTTGGATTTCCAAGACCAGTCTTCATCCCTGGAAAGTCTGATCCCACCCACTGAGCTATGACTTCCCCTATAGCCACAGCAACTCCAATTTCCCCAGATACTTACATTGGGATCATCTGCAGTCCCTCCCAGTGCTACAGGTCTAGACCCCAATACCATTTACATATTGCCTAGATCTTTGCAGACTGCCTGAGAATGCCTGAATCTGGCCTCTGTCTAGCAAGCTTCCAAAATTGTGGTGTGCCTGCTGGTTAATAAGGGCCCAGACCTTGGGAAGAAGACAGAGTGTCTAATTGCCACCTGAATTGGGCCTCTTCCAGAACTCCTGAGCAGCTGGACTAGAGCCATCTGGATGCCTGAATATAAAACCAAAGAGAAAATCTGAAGGAAAGATCAACCAGAATTTCATACCCAACAAGAAAGGAACTAAGGCACATCAAGTATACAAACAGAATTGGACTTCAGTGCAACAAAGGAGGGTTCAAATTTCACACCAGAATCACAAACAAAAAAGAATTCCACATGGCAAATACACAATGAAAAATATTAATATGAAAATGAAAATAATATAGTCCTACCAAGCACCACAGGTCTTATAGAAGAGATTTTTTTAATTGATGCTTTGTGTATTTCATACATCATTTTCCAATTCAGTTCAGGCATATTTCCCTTTCCCTTCCCCCCACCCCACCCCATCCCAGATCATGCATTCTGCCATAACTGTCCTGCATCTTTCTCTCATTTTTTTTTCATTTTTAGCAATAAGTGATAGTTTATGAGTACAAGCATCCTTCATGTAAAACCAATTTGCAAGCAGTTGTGCCCAAACCCACACAGCCCCTTGGTCCCACCATCCAGCAGTTTTACCATGAGAAACACCAACAGAAAACCTACAACACAAAATTTAAAAGAACAATAATAAACATGATCAAAGAATTCAACAAATTTAAAAAAAACACACACAAAAAAAATCAAAGAACTAAAAGGAGATGGGACAAACTTCTAAATGAATTCACAAAAGAGATAGAAATACTAAAGAAAATTCAGGCAGAAATGAAGAACAAAGTGAAACACTCAAAAGTACATTTGAAACAACAGGAGAAAGCATCACAAATAGAATAAATAAAATAGAAAATGTAATATTAACACTGGATGATAAAGTTGAAGAATTGAACCACTGGAGAAAAGATTATGAAATTTTTTTAAAAGCACAGGAATGGAATATTCAGGAAATGACAGACACCATGACAGGACCAAAATTACGCACTGTAGGCATAGAGGAAGAAGAATCTCAGGATAATGGTATTGACCAGACTATCAACAAGACTGTAGAAGAAAATTTCCTAAAATTAAGAAAAGACATACCTATACAAATATGAGAAGCACATAGAACACCAAATAGACAGGATCAGAAAAGAAACTACCCAGTCCATATCATAGTAAAAACAGTAAATGTAGAAAATAAAGGCAAAATACAGAAAGCTGCAAAAGAAAAACAAGTCTCATATAAAGGAAAACCCATCAGAATTACAGCTGACTTTTCAATGTGTATTATGAAAACCAGAAGACCCTGACACAAAGTATTCCCAGTTACAAATGACCATAGATGCCAGCCCAGAATATTATAACCAACAATCATGTCTACAGTAGTTTAAAGGGAAAGAAAATTCTTCCATGACATGAATAGGCTGAAATAATTCAGGTGCAGAAATCCAGCCCTGCAGAGAATACTTGAAGCATTACAAAGAACTGAAGAAAGGAATGACAATTCCCAAGGGGTAAAAGAAAGAAACTAAGTGAAGGTATAACTAAGAAAAAAAGAAATTAGACCAAGAATACAAACAAAAATAAAAATACTTAATGACTACTTAAAAAAAAAGAAGTAAGAAAACAAAAGACTCACTCAAAAGATGGGGTAAAGAGATGAAGAGAGACTTCACCAGTGAGGAAGTAAAGATGGCTGAGAAACATCTTAAAAGTGTTCAACATCATTACTAATTAAGGAAATGCAAATTAAAACCCTCTAAGATATCATCTCACTCTGATAATACTGGCTAATATCAAGAAAACAAAAGTCATCAAATGCTGGAGAGGTTATGGGGAAAGGGGCACACTCATCCACTGCTGGTGGGAATGTGAACTCATACAACCACTGTGGAAAGCAGTGTGGAAAACCCTTAAAAGACTCAAAATGAGCCTACTACCTGACCCAGCCATATCACTTCTGGGTATATACCCACAAGACTCATCCTACTGCAAAGATATGTGCACATCTATGTTTATTGCAGCTCTTTTCACAATAGCAAAGAGTTGGAACCAATCCAAATGCCCCTCAACTGAGGACTGGATGCCAAAAATGTGGTACATCTACACAATGGAGTTCTATACAGCAGTAAAGAAAGATGACATCATGAGATTTGCAGGTAAATGGATTGAACTTGAAGCCATTATGCTAAGTGAAGTAACACAGTCCTAAAAAAAACAAACAGGGAATGGTTTCCCTCATTTGTGGATGCTAGTAACAAATCCTCCAATTGAATGAAAAGCTAAGCAATGTTATTGTTGTATTTCTTTCTGTCTGAAAGCAACTGTGATGTTACAATGTGAACATCATAAAGAGCCCTAGAATTAACTTACCACCTACTTTCAGGCATGGTAATTAATGTACATGGGAGGCAGGTATATATTCGTATTTTAGAGTAATATAAAAATAAAGAAAAAATCTGAACCCCTGAACATAATAAAAAAAGAAGGGAAGTTTGGATGAAACTGATCAATGAATACCAAGTTGGTTACACACAATATGATGTTTTGGTGTTTTATTTTACAGTAGGATCAATATAGATCTAATATTGCATGCATTTCAAAAGCTTCAAAGAAAGAACTGTGTAATTTTCTTCAGAACTGTGGAATTTTTTTGGTCTTTTCAAGACAGGGTCTCCCTGTAGCCCCAGTTGTCCTGGAACTCGCTCTGTAGACCAGACTGGCCTTGAACTCACAATGATCCACCTGCCTCTGCCTCCTGAGTAGTAGGATTAAAGGCGTGCACCACTACGCCTGGCAGAGCTGTGGAATTTTTAACCACAAAGAAATTATACATGTTTAATGACCTAGACATGTTCAGCAGTTTTAACAACAATGTATATATCATGTGATCCTATAAATACGTTCAGCTTTATATTTGTATATGTTAGCCAAAATAAATTAAATTAAAAAAATAAAAAAGGAATTAGACCAAGAATGCAAACATAAATTAAAATGACTGGAAACACACATCTTTCACAAGTAATTTCAAATATCATGGGACTAAATTCCACAGTCAAAAGACAGAGGCTATTTGAATGTATTAGGAAACAAATTCAATCTTTTTCTTATCTGCAAGAAATCCATTTCACTTTCAAGGACAGGTACTGCCTTAAAATGAAAGGACAGAAAAAATATTCCAAGCAAATGACACTAAGAACAAGCAAGACTTGCCATTCTAATGTCTAAAAAGTAGACTTCAAGCTAAAACTAATTAGATGAGAGGGGACATCAATATCCAACTGTCTGCATTAGGCAGGTCAACTGGATAAAGAACAAACAGAGAGACATCTAAAGTAAAAAAAAATATATCATATATCAAAGGGACTTAACAGATATCTACCAGATATTCCACCCAAGCACTAAATAAAATACTTTTTATTTAGCACCCCACAGAACTTTCTCCAAAATTGACCACATAATTGGGCACAAAACAAACCTCAACAAGTACAAAAAATTGAAATAATTCTATGCATTCTACCAGACAATAATGCAATAAACGTTAAAATCAACACCAGAAGAAACCGTAGTAACTACACAATCACATGGAGATTAAACCACACACTCCTGGATGATGAATGGTTCAAAGGAGAAATTAAGAAAGAAATAAAAATATTTCTGGAATGAAAGGAAAATGACAATATAAACACACAAAACTTCTTTAACACTTTAAAAACAGTGTTGAGAGGGAAGGTTATAATTCTAAGTGCCTACATTTAAAAACTCAGGAAAAGCACAAATAAATGACTTACCTTTGCAATACAAGACTCTTGAAAAGCAACAAAAAATGAAACCCAAACCAACAAGACAAGAATAAATAACAAAAATCAGAGCAGGAATTAATGACATAGATACAAAGAAAACAAAACAAATACTTAATGCCTTCAAGAGTTGGTTCTTTGAAAAGATAAACAAGATAGACAGACCCTTACCCCATTAACCAAAAGAAACAAGAGCAACATCAAATCAACAAAATTAGGGATGAAAGGGGAAACATTACAACAGGCAACAAAAAGATCCAAAACATTATAAGGGAATACTTTTAAATCTATATTAAATTTGAAAACCTAAAAGAAATAGATAGATATCTAAGGTAATGGGAATCACTGAATTTAAACCAAAAAGAGGCCAAGAGCTTAAAATAAAACCCATAACATATACAGAAATTTAAACAGTAATATAAAAACTTCTAACTAAGAAAAGCCTAGGCCCAGATGGATTTATATCAGAATTCTACCAGACATTTAAAGATCTACAACCAGTACTACTTAAATTATTTGAAAACATAGAAACAGAGGAAGAACTCCCAAATTATTTCTATGAAGCCATCAAGGTATACAACCAAAAAAGTAAACTATACACCCATATTCTTAATGAACATAGATGCAAAAATTATCAACAAAATACTTGCCAACCACATTCAGGCACATATCCAAAAGATCATCCACCATGATCAAGTTGGCTTTATTCCAGAGATTCAGGGATGGTTCCATATATGTAAGCTAATAAATATCATAACTCATATAAATGGACTCAAAGACAAAAATCACATGGTCCTCTCAATAGATGCAGAAAAGGCTTTTGATAAAATTCAACATGCATTTATGTTAAAAGCCCTAGGGGGAACGGGACTGAAGTGAACATATCTCAACACAATTAAAACTATATTCAACAAACCCACAGCCAGCGTCATTCTAAATTTAGGAAAACTGTAATCATTCCCCTTAAAATCAGGAACTCAGCAAGACTGTTCACTATCTCCAGGCCTTTTGAGTTTAGTGCTTGTGCTGGATAGCTTTAGTATCAACTTCATACACCTGGGTTGAGGGAGCCTCAATTGTGCCTCCATTGGGACTGGTGTGCGGCCATATTTGTAGGGTGTTTTCTTGACTGTTGAGTGATGTGGGAGGGCCCAGCCCACTGAGCTCAGTGTCACCCCTGGGCAAGGTCTGTATTGTGTAAAGCAGGATGAGCATGAACCGTAGGACCAAGCCAGGAACCAGTGTTCATCCATGACCTGGGCTTCAGCTCCTGTCTCCAGGTCCCGGCTCTGAGTTCCTACCTTGGGCTCCCTAAAAGATAAATTGTGATCTGGGAGATACAAGCTAATAAACTCTTTCCTCCCTAAGTTAATACTGTTCAGAGCATTTTGTCACAGCAATTGAAGAAGGCAAACTAGAACAGTGCTTGGCACTCTTGCTAGACCAATAAAACAGGAGAAGGAGTACTAGATAAAATAGAAGAGGTCAAGTCAACCCTTTTTGCAGATGATATGATATTATACCTAAGAAATGCCAAAAATTCCACCAGAAAAGTCCTAGATGATTAACACTTTCAGTAAAGTGGTAGGTTGTAAAATTAATCTACAAAAATCAGCAGCCTTTCTCTACACCAATAACAAGTAACTGGAGAAAAAGTACATGGATACCCTCCCATTCACAATAGCCTCAGAATTATCTTAGAATAAACTTGCCCAAAGCCATTAAAGATTTCTACAATAAAAATTTCAAACTTTAAAGAAAGAGATTAAAGATGACACCAGAAGATGGAAGGGCCTCTCAGGTTCATGGATTGTTAAGAATTAATATTGTGAAAATGACCATCCTACCAAAGGCCATATGCAATACCAATAAAAATCCCTATGTCATTCTTCACAGAATTAGAAAAAAAATCTTAAAATTCATATGGAAGAACAAAAGACCCTGGATTGCCAAAGCAACCCTGAGCACAAAGAGCAGCAATACAGTGGGATTACTACATCAGATTTTAAACTATATTGCAGAGTTGCAGCAATTAAAACAGCATGGTGCTGGCACAGAAATAGACCCTTACAACAATTGAACATAATTGAAGACCCAAACATAAGTAAATGAAATTTCAGCCACCTGATATTTGACAAAGGGTCCAAGAACACTGGAGGAAAGATAGCATCTTCACCAAATGGTGCTGGCAAAACTAGATCTCTCCCTGTAGAGGAATGAAACTAGACCCCTATTTTCTACCTTGCATAAAAGTCCGCTCCAAATAGATCAAAGACTTCAGTGTGAAACTTGAAAACTCTGAAACTGTTAAAAGAAAACATTGGCAGTAACCTACAAGATATAGGTACAGGAAAGGACTTTCTAAATTAGACTTAATTTGAACAGAAATTAAGGTAAACAAGTGCAACCTCATTAAAATTAAAACCTTCTGTACGACAAAAGAAATGAAAAGAATACTCAGAGAGTGGAGAAAATCTTCACCAGTGACACATCTTACAGAGATTTAACATCCAGAAAAAGAACTCAAAACCCAATCTAGAAAACAACTGTTCCCATTAATAGCTAGGCTAAGGATATGAACACAGTTCTCAAAACAAGCAATAAAGATGGCTAAGAAACATCTTAAAAAGTGTTCAGCATCATTAGTAATTACAGAAATGCAAATTAAAACCACTTTAAGATTTCGTCTTACCCCAGTCAGACTGGCTAAGATCAAGGGAACAAATGAAAACAAATGTTGGAGAAGACATGAAGATAAGGCAATGTTCATTCACTGCTGGTGGGATGGCAAGCTCATCTAACCCCTATGGAAAACAATATGGAGAACTCTTTAAAAAACTAAAAGTGATTCGGTGGTGTCAGTATAAAAAAGACTTACACAAACTCAAGCAAACAAAACCTGAACATGGAACTGGGAAAATGGGCAGCAAACTCCAATCTTAGGAGAAGAAGTATTGGCAGCTAATTACTTCTGGATGAGGAGGAGCTGATCTTCTTAAAGTGAGGGATTCTGGATGGGCTGACTAGACCTCAATGAACATCTGCAGATACTAACTTGACACGATGGACCTTGGCACAAATGACGGAGTGTATAAATTCAGTGTGCAGACTGTGGGAGGGTGGCATTGAGTAAAGGGGTATAAAGAGGATTAATATTGATTGACATGTCCTGTATGAAATACACAAAAATTCAATGACAAAAATTTACATGGATATGGATAATTTGAGAAAGACTGAGAAGGAGATGAAAAGCATGTTTGGCAGAATGCATGAGCTCTGGTGGGGTGGGAATTGAGGGGTGGGGCACGGGTCTAGATTTGATAAAAAAAAATAAAAATAAAAAAAACAACTCCCAAGTACATTGCTTACATGTATGAAATGAAAGTTGCTTCTCACTATGAATATTTTATAGTTTAAATCTCAAAAAAATTAGAACTGTAATGAAACTTAGGGACAATGTCATATATTTATATCCAAGTATTGTGTATCAAAGTCACCAGATGTCCACAATGTTTAGGCTATACATTTATGTATTGAGTTCCACTACATCAAAAAATTAAAATGTGATATCCTGGGGGATAATGCTAGGTCGTTGATTAAATAATTAAATGAACTGAAGCCTGATATGATGTGCTCATAATTTGCTTACTGTTATATGTGAAAAAAATATGGATAATTCGAAATTACCACTTTACTAGATATTAACATTTTAAACTATTCTTTTGAATACAAATTCTAGATTCAGAAATAAATTTCATCAATTTTAGGAAAATATTTGACATAAAAATGTTTGAAAAATGCAATACGAATCACAGTATATGTGTGATTTGGTTCTAAACAGTGAAAATTTTATAAATGTGTGGTATGAACAAGACTCTAGTCAGTGCTGAAGAATAATACGATTGTATCCTCTATTCTTCCCAATGTACTACAAGAGAAACGTAAATAACTAGGGATGAAACATGACAGACTTTGATAAGTACTATAATAGAGGTGATCCATAGTGCCATAGACAGAGCTTTGAAAACACTCTTTATGTGCTGCAAGAGTCTAGAGTCATTTATGAATCAGTCAACACATTTAAATATACATTGAACTTCTAACCTTCCTGCTACATGGCTTACCTATTAAGAAAGAAAATGGCAAAGAACATCACAACTCTAAACAATTCTGTGCAAATTCTGGCACTTTGATATGTTTTTAAATAAAGAACAGTTCCATTTTCCTTGGAATGTAAAATATATATTTTTATAATGTGATATATTAAGACATATGAAAAATGTTGCGATAAATTACAGTAATTTAAATCATTAAAAATTAACAGATGTTCCATCCTCTGCATGCCAAATAAATATTTAAAGTAAATTTATTGGTGATTCTGATTCATTTGTTTGTCAATGATTATATGTTAATTGTATAATGAGTGAATTATTACAAGTTGATAAAACTTTAGCATACATAAAGCATTCCTGACTTCAGTTTATTTGACCTAGGTGGGGTTTTGGAAAAACCCTGGCCTATCTGTAGAAAAGAACATGCTGGCAAGTGTAAATTTCAGACAATGTGCCCATCAATCCAGTAACATTCCAGCCATCTTCAAATTATTTTTGTAAATACATTTTATAACTTTCAATATTTATATAAATTCTATTTTATAAATATTATAAAGGTTTAAATACATGAAAAATACTCAACTTTACTCAGAACAGGAATGCAAAGAAAACTAAAGTGAGATGCTGGTCATTTATTATATTAATGAAGATACAATGTTTTGTAGCACTTTGTGTTGGTGATAGCTGGAGAAAGCACACACATTGTAGTATAAACTGGCACACCCTCTATAGAGGACACTCTAGCAATATCCATCAAAATGACAAAGGTAAATACCATACAAACCAATGGCTCCATTTCTAGAAATTCAATCTACAGATGCATGTATCTGAAATCACCTCTTACAAGATTATTCATTTCATAAACGCAATGGCAAAATACAGGAAACAACCCAAATCTCTCATCGGGGGAGTCATTAGAAAAAATATTCCACGACTATACTACCAAATATTATATGGCCACAGGTCTTTCATTACTAATAAGAAATCCTGTAAAACAATGTACAGAAATATGTGCAAAAACAAAGGGAATAAGGAATGTGTGAATGTGTTTGCAAGTGCCCAAGCTTGTATGTGTATGATATTTCTCTAGAAGTGAAAACAAGAAATGTTAACAGTGGTTGTATCTGGAAAGGATAACTGTGGGAGTGTACAATGGATAGGAAACTTTTAATTGCATACTTTTTAATAACTTTCAAAATCTGAACCACATGAATGTATGACCTAATAAAAATGAATGAAAGAGACAAAAACTAAAAGAAAACAGTCCAAAGCATAGCTCATCTTCCAGAGGAAATTATTACAAGTAATTTCCTATGTCTACAAAACACCTTGATGAAAGATAAGAAGATAAGAATCAAAGTTACCATTTTATTTCAGACAGAAAATAGTCAGGTTGATGCTTTTTTAATGGTGTCATGCAAGTTTTCCCTACTGAAAAGTCCTGATTAGATGCCAAAAGAACTTTGTCATTAGTAAATCCTTCATCTCCAAAAGACAGTATTTGATCAAAGAAAATATTGCTCTGAAATTATTTTTACATGCAGTGATGGAACTGTATTAACACACCATAAGAGTAATTATTTTTGAATGTGTTAAGTGGAAGAAACTATCTCATTTCATTTATTTTCATTTTCAGATCAAATTCTCTCTCTCTCTCTCTCTCTCTCTCTCTCTCTCTCTCTCTCCCTCTCTCTTTCTCTTACACACACAGAGGCATATGTATTACAATGTAAAACTTTGAGAATCACCTTACAAACTTACTCCTCAAATATTTTCTAATGTAATTATCATTTATTTATCCTGATAAATTTAAAGAAGGAAATTATCATCAATTTATATCATTTTACCTTTTATTTAAAAAAATTGGGAAGTTTCATTTTAGCCTTACACAATCTCTCTGAACATTACGAGTAATATTATTTTATTTGACATATAGGAAAAATATATTAAAGTGGAAATATATATTTCAATGTGTTTTTGAAAATATAATTATGAGATATTTGTCAGGCTTGGTGGTACATGCTTGTAATCCTTTCTACTCAGGGGGATTAAGGAGAAATACCCAAAGCATAAACTCTTTCTGGGCTATAGAGTGAATTCAAGACCAGCCTGGACAAGTTAATGAGTCCCCAATCTCAAAAAGTACAAAATGGGGGGCTGGAGAGATGGCCTAGCGGTTAGGAGCTCCGACGCTCTCGCAGAGGACCCGGGTTCGATCCCCAGCACCCACATGGCGGCCGAAAACCGTCTGAAACTCCAATTCCAGGAGAACTCCAGTTCCAGGGGAATCCGACACCCTCTTCTGACCTCCACCGCGGCATTGCACGACAGGGTTGCACAAACCTGCATGCAGACAGTACATTCATACACATACAGAAATAAATAAAATTAATTTAAAAAAGTACAAAATGGGATGAAGGTGTGACTAAATGATACAGCTCTTGCCCAGAATGCCCAAAGTCCTGGGTTGAAGCCTCACTTCGATAGATGATAGATAGATAGATAGATAGATAGATAGATAGATAGATAGATAGGAGATCACAAATTTGATAGAGTGTAAGTAGGAGGGATGTGGAGAGAGAGGAAAATTATATGAATACTGTACACATTTATAAAATTCCCCAAATATTAACAAAAGGGAAAAAATGGCCTGGAGAGATAGCTCATCAGGTAAGAATGTTTACCGATCTTGCAGGGAATCTAGGTTCAGTTCCCAGCACCCACATGGTGGTTCACCACACCCATGCACAACTCCAGTTCCAGAGACTCTGATGCCCTCTTCAGGCCCCTGTATACACATAGAGACTTACACACATGCACATAAAACTAATAAACAGATCTTTTTAGACAAAGGCCAGGTGTGGTGTTACATGACTTTAATCCCAATATTCAGAAAGCAGAGGCAGGCAGATCTCTCTGAGTCTGAGGGCAGCCTGATCTAGAGAGCCAGTTACAGTCCAGCTGGGGCTACAGGGAGAACATATCTAAAAGAAAGAAAGAAAGAAAGAAAGAAAGAAAGAAAGAAAGAAAGAAAGAAAGAAAGAAAGAAAGAAAGAAAGAAAGAAAGAAAGAAAGAAAGAAAGAAAGAAAGAAAGAAAGAAAGAAAGAAAGGAATAAGTACATAAATATATAAAGAAATATAATTTATAAAGACAAAAGGAAACTTCCTTATGCCATTAATTATCGAGTTGGGGAATGTCCCTTCACTGCATGTTTCCTGTACACTTACAATGTGGCCTTAAATGAAAGAAGGGTCCCTGTAGATTTAATTAAGGTAGTTGAGTTGATACTTGATGCAGATGGATTCTAACCAACCCAAGGAAAGTTGTCCATACCAGAAGCAGGGAATTTAGTCACAGAGACATACAAATGAATTATGTCACATGATGACTGACTCAAAACTGGAAACCTAGGAAAGCAAGGATTGCTAACAACCACCAGAACGAAAGAAGAAAAATCAACTCTTTCCTAGAACTTTTAGGAAAAAGCAGTCCTGCCAGTACACTGACTTCAGACTTCTGACCTTCCAAACTGTGTAACAGAAATGTCTCTTATTTTGAGACTCTCAGAGTTTATGGTACTTTATTAGTATAGCTCTAAGAAATTATTACTCATGGAAAATTAAGAGATCAAAGCCAAGCAAATTAAATAACTGATATCAGCAGCACTACTAACTTTTACTTAAAAAAATACCAATTCTCTGGCCCAACTGTGATGATATTCAACAGCAGAGTAAAAATTATTCTGTTAGCCACTTTAGTCTCATAGAAATCAAACACAATCTTGTATTTATATTTTATATCAGCAATTCAGCTTCTCTGTGAAATTTCCCCCAAACCCTGAACCACTTCACTTGGCTCTGATATTACTTACTGCCTGAGTACACAATAAATTCTCCCTCCTGTAATGAACACTTTAGATAAGAAATTCTTGAGTACTTTTTACCTAATTCTAAAGTCATCCTCCAAACCGTTAAATTACATGGAGGTATAAAAATTCATTTTATAAAGATATAGTATTAATCTGATTCTTGAGGACTTATTGTTATAGCCATAGATCAATGCACATCTCATCAGAGAAGCTTCTTCTTGTAGCACATGGTGACAAAAACTGAAAACTGCAACTCGTTATCCCTAAAGTGGACACTTATATCAAACTTCTGCCTCCAAAGGCTCACGATTATTGTGGAAGAGGAGTTAAAAAGACTGTAAGAACCACAGGTGGTGGATGATCACAAGGATAAAGAGTTTTCAGGACAGCAGGTCAGTTACTCATATGAACTTACAGCACACACACACACACACACACACACACACACACACACACACACACAAAACACACCACACCACACCACATCACATCACATAAGCTCAAACCAGACAAAATCCCAGCATGGGGAAGTAGGTAACTCCAACAACACTTTAGGAAGTATTGGTAACCAATAGATGCTAGGAGAAAGGGTCAATCTCATCTAAGTCTGAGATTCTTGGTAGAGCAACCAGGCTCCAGTGGATGGGCCCACACTGAAGAGCAAATGAGGCCACAGACTATATAGGTATATATGTTTGTGTGCATGTGTGTGTGTGTGTGTGTGTGTGTGTGTATTATGGTATATAAAATTGGATGGAAGATAGTAAGATTGGGTGCAGTGAGGAGAGCAGATCTAAATATAATCAAAATATACTGCTTGAAATATGCAAAAATTCTATTTAAAAAGTAAAAGAAAATCATTTTATAAAACATATATTGCAATATATTATAGTGTAGATGGCCTATGTGACTATGTTGAAGATATATCTTACACAAAACTGTGACTATAATAAATGCTAATTATCTATGCCGCTAAAAATTATCAAAATAGCAAATTGTATGCATTTTACTAGAATTACTAAAATATTTTGTAAATTATATAATTTTGATAAGTCCATATCACAGTCCTATAATCCCAGGTACTTGGGATGCTAAGGAAAGAAGATAGATCATATATCTGAGGCCAGCCTAGACTACAGTGAGTACCAAGCCACCTTGAGCACCTTAGTGAAATCATATCCAAAAGTGTCTTTTACAAAGGCATCGAGGTTGTAATTCAGTGGTAGAGAGGCACAGCACAAGACTTTTGGTTGATGCCTAGCACTACGTACTGCATCATATTTATGCATTGCATACACACATACACACACACCACACATATATACATATATATGTGTCTATATTACCTTCGGTTATATTAAAACAAATTCTGCTATTTCATTCCAAATTCAGAGAATAGTATTAGGTTGTATAATATGATGGTCGATTTTATTGTCAACGTGACTGCATTGAGAAGCACCTAAATTTTAATTAGAAAAAAATACTGCCTCTAAATAGTTCTGTGGGAATGCTTCCAGAGAAAATTAACTAAGAGGTAAGAGCACTCTGAATGTGACGGACACCATTTTATAGGCTGAGTGAGAAAACACAGGAATCCTTTGTCACTGCTTCCTGGCAACATGATGCGAGTTGCTCTGTTCTGCTGTGCCCTGTCTACTGTGTCCTCCCCACTATGATGGATTGAAACCTCTGAAATTGTAAGCCGAGATGAATCTTTCCTACTTTTAAAGTTGGTCTGTCGAATATTTTGTTACAGACATGAGAAAAATAATACACCCAACATCTTTAAAGTTCAGACAGATAGCCTAAACTGCGACTTCAATCAGAAATTTTAGTTTAACTGAAAAAAAGGGAAAATAACTCAGATGCCCTTAGGATCTATATTTTCATTCATTTCCAACTGATAGACTATCACCCAGAAGCCAACGGTTTTCAAACTTGCCTTCAGTTTAGACTTCATCATAGATGGTTTTAAAGGTTGTTTCTGTTCCTAAAGTTTATTGAAAATAAAGACCTTACCTTCTACTTTACCATTATATTCCCAATACAACAATAGTATCAATTTTAACTAAGTGAATAAATCAAATTTCAGCTTAAACATTACATAATCATTTTATATAGCTCTCTCTTCTTTTTAACCTATGAACTCCAAGAACAAAGAGACAGGTATTGCCAGTGTCTTATAAAGAACATAACGTTTTCAAAATGTCATCCATCAATTCACACTATTTCATAAATTATTATTAATTTAGTCAAAAATGTGAAAATATTCTTGAGTAGAATATTTGTCAGGTTTTTCACAAAGTTCTATTTATCAGCAATACACATTTCTCAAAGGAAAGTTCTTGCTAGCCTAGGTTTATGATTTTAAGAACAGAGTCTCAACATTTGGGAATATCAAAGAAAAAAGTGAATCATCAGACGTGAGAGAGAATGTTAAACATATGATATATATATATATATATATATATATATACAAAATCTTTGAAAACCTTAAATATTCTTTTAAAACCCTATATTTAATATGCACAGTTTAAATCTACAAAAGCAGTATTGGCATTGTGGGTAGGAAATTTGCTGTCAGATACAGAGTGAGTGACTGTTCTGGGCACTGTTTGATGTTGAGCAGCATCACTACCCCATATTCACTGGACAGTTGTTTAACAGCAAAGAACATTTCCAGATATTACTGTTTTCTGGTGAGTGAAAGGTGCATATGGGCGGAATTAGGAAGAACAGTGGAGAGTCATCAAATATATTGTAAGCATGTGTGAAGTTCTCAAAGGATAATAACATTCTATAAAAAATAAACAAAGAATGGGTTGGAGAGATGACTCAGAGGTTAAGAGCACTGGCTGTTCTTGCAGAAGACTCAGGTTCTAATCCTAGCACCTACATGTTGGCTAACAACCATCTGTAACTCTAGTTCCAGAGGATTTGGTTCCTACTTCTCACCTCCACAGGCAGTGCATGACATGGGTGCACTTTATACAGATGCAGACACAAGACCCATACACATGAAAGAAAAATAAATAAAACAAATAAATAAACACATAAGCAAAATGAAATATTAATTGTAGCTCATAGTGTCAGGCTTCTATCCATGATCTTCTGTTTCCATTGTTATGCATTTAAAGCAAGGCAGAATATTATGGTGGAAAGTGTGGCACATCTGTCACTAGAGGAAGCTGCTCACTTTAAGATGGCCAGCAAACAAGTGAGTGAGCAAGCGAGAGAGAGAGAGAGAGAGAGAGAGAGAGAGAGAGAGGAGAGAGAGAGAGAGAATACAAGATAGATCACTTAAAGATAAGTCACCAGTAACCTATAATCTCCACATAGGTCACATCTCCATTGGATTGTTAAATCTATTTAAGAACTCAGCAGTTTGGATTAATCTACTCATGAAGTCAGTGCCCTTATAAATCCCATATCTAGGCCTCACCACTCAATACTGTAGCACTGAGGCCCAAGCTTTTGATATATGAGTTTTCAAGGAAGATTTCAAATACAATCACACCAACATAATTCATATAGTAAACCCTGAAGAATTTACAAGAATAATAAATAATTAAAAACCTAATGTACCTAAATATATAAATAATACTCTGTTAAAAAATTTAAGCTTAAAGCAGAATAAACATTTGGGAATTTGTATAAGAAGACTTAATAATATATGAATTGATTTATAAAACTAAGTATAAACTCAATCAAAATGCCAGAAGACCTCTCATGTACTGGGAAGCTTTTTCCAAAATTTCCATAGAAACACAACAAAGTTTTAATAGATAAGACAAACTTGCAGTGGCCTGATTTCAAGTCTTACTTTAAAACAACAGCAAAAAGAATATGTGATACTGGCATAAGGCCAGAATTATGAAACACGAAAATAAGCCTGTAGCATCCACAAACTGACTATACACATACATGATCACTTTAACTTGGAATAAAGATGAAACTATAATCAACAACTAAGATATCATCTTAAAAAAAAAAACAGTATCTAAGAATAACTGCATACCAGCCTAAGAAAATAAATGGCATCAGTGAAATGGTGGATTAGGCAAGTCTAGGCTCATGTATCTCCACAGAAACATGAAAATTCAAGCATGGACTGCCATTATCAACTTTGACAGAACTCTGAAAAAACAGTTGAAAGTTTACTAAAAATTATTGAATCAAGACAAACAAAACTCTAAAAGTGCTCAGGAATATCTGTTGTGGCATGGCTTGCCCTTACTCATCTACCTCCCCTGGCTCAGTCACTATCTGAAAGACATCAACCATGTTTACAGTAAGGGATACCCTGCCCTTATTTCCTGAGGGAGAAATAAAAATTTTATTCTCAAACAATTGTCTGTTCCAACTCCTATGGGGGTTATCTAAAAGACTGATGCAAGGCATTTATCTCTGTTTTGGTTAACTTAGAAAAAGAACAGTAGTCATCCTCGGAAACATTGTAAAGAAACAGTATGTAGTTGTCTGGAGCAAAACATTACAAGTGAGGCATACAATAACACATCAAATGCCAGCTAGGAAAAGCTAAGAACAGCGTTTCTTAAAAAAATAGAACATTGAAAAGTGCCCTGTATGCTGAGATATTCACACACACACAAACACACACACTATATTTATATATACATATATATATATATATATATAATATTATATATTATATGTATGAAAACTTGAACCTTTAGCTGAGCCTCAGAAAAACTACAAATTGCTATGTGTTAAAGAAGTAGTCAATGGGAAACCCATATACAAAGGAGAATATTTTTCTGCATTTCACCATTCATCATTTTCTTGTCTTTTTTATTCTTTTGTGGAATTCAAGGAAATATCTATCAAAACAATATTCAAGCACAAACTATGAATGAGTTAGGTATGTACCTTGGAGAAACAATGCCTGCCAATAATATGTAAGGCATTGAGTTTGAGTGTCAGCATCACAAAAGGAAAAAGAAGAAACAATCCATGAGTTTGAAACTAGGACAGTTATAATTATGCAGCATGAGAGGCAGAAAGACAAAAGAATGAAGAAAACTGAGCAGAGCCTGGAAGGTCCTGATTGATCCCAATAAACATACCAACATGTGCATTATGGTAGTCCACAAAAAGAAAAAAGGAAGAATGGCTCAGAAAGAACATTTAAAAAATAGTATGTGTGAACATTTGTCAGACCTACATAAAACAAGTCTAAGTACTCAAAGAAAATTGGTCATTCAAAATATGCTCCCAGGCTTCAAGAACAGATCACAGTTTATACTAGTGTATTTGAGATAACTGTCCCATCTCATTACATGGGAAATAAATATTAATTACTTAGTAAATCTGCACAACTAAGGGTTAATCTGTTTATGAATGTTTTTATGTCCATGGTATTAAAAAGGGATATAAAAAGGTGAAAAATGTTAGAGAGGTATTTTTAGTAAGGATTTGTAAAGAGATGGAGATATTTTTAGGAAGGATTTATATAAAGATGATGAGAAAGTCTATGCAAGTGATAAAAGTCTGAGGGTGGTTGTTATGGAAGGAAAAAAGTGAGACTATATGAATAACTTTAATTTTCTAAGTTTCAGTCAAGTAGTTTAAGAGGCAAAATGTATATCTAGTCAAGGTTTATTTAAGACTGGTCAGTTTTTGCCCAAGCACAAGGCACTTCAAGGTATAGTAAAAGGATAAGATACTTGTATTAAATTAAATTGGTATAAAACACTCAAGCTAGTTTACTAATGGCCTGAATAGGATTGTAAATATACAGAGTTGTTAATTTGAGTCCACTCCTGGCTCACACTGGACTCATGGTTACATATTTGGATTAAATGAACACAGACAAATAGTGGGTTACTTATCACTACTGAAAGATGTACTTTATGTTTCTCACAAGAGTTGCTTTTGATATTACCTTTGACCTAACAGGATAATTTGGCTCAAAGAGCTAGGTTCTACCTTCCTGAACATGGTACATGCAGTCCAGAAGAAGACAGTTTGGATGGGCTTATTTCCTGTCTTCCGGTATGTGATACAACTCCTAACTTTCTGGGAGAACTATAAATCAGGATAGGGGTCTGGGGAAAAAAGAGACTGTTCCTGTTTGTAGTAAATTGTAAACAGTTTACATTTAAGATAACCCTGAAATTATTTAATTTTCTCTCACAGGCTATGCTTGCTTAACCTATGGTGCTAAGTCCCTCTTCCAGTCAGCATTATGCAAGACTGCTTGGGTTTTTGTCCAAGCCTTATCTAAAATATTATACAGCAATTTAAAATTATCAGGCTGGTGTAACTTAGCCTTTCTGGATGGTTAACAACCATACTTAATGCCCATCCCAATTCACCCGAGGGACTTAAGGAACAACTTTGTTGCTTGCCCTCTGAGGTGAACTAAGTCCCAGGGGCTGTGTATGGGGGCATCTTTTGAAATGTCCTGCAATTGTGAGTCACCAGTCCTTCTGAGGAGGGAGATCTTGAGATCCACTAACAAAACTCTAGCCAGTGTCCAGTTTATAAAGAGGAAACTTTCTTCAAAAGGGAAGCCTGGTCCTGCAAGACCTGACTTTGTCCTTCTGTGGATGGAACTGATAAAAGCCAAAAGGAGCCAGAGGCCTTCCCCCCCTCCAAAAATCTAAGTGGTCCCTGAGGACCAGATCCTCAACTGACCTTGAGAAAAGGTTAATCTGGGCTAACTCTATGGACATAAACACCCAAAAAGAAAGTATAACCAAAACATAAGTAATCATTATATTTCCTTTAAAATCTGAGATATTGTGCTTCCAAACATTAGACATTAAAAGTCATATGAGATCTCTTGTTGCCAAATAATAAAGTTTCCTCTTTCTATTTAGCAACTTCCTAAGAGGAAACTCACAGTGACTATCAAAGTGCCTGGAAAGCAGATGCTGAGTCCAGACACCATGGCCAAATGAACAAAAGGAGAAGCCAAATAATGGATCCTTTGGAACCCCTCATGAAATTCTAATGGACTTTTAATTTGAAATTCACCCTGTTCATCTCCTGGTTCCCTGCCTAGAAAATGTACCTAACTACTCTCGCCTTCACTTCTTCACAGGCACTAGTCAAGGACTTTGTTCTCCCTATAACTGTATTTGGGGGGTCTTTCAGATAGACCCACTGAGCAGGGGGTACTCCAGTTGCGATCCCCTTTGCCCCTTTTCAGCATGGAAGAAGTCAGAGAGCTCGGTGCCCGGATTCCCTCTTGGCAACTGGGGTAACTTCCTCAGAGTGTAATGTGATAAAAGTAGGAGCTAAAATTGGCAAGGGAGTTTAGGGTCAAGACCCACCAAAGAGCCAGTTTCTTTCTCAGCTGAGAGCTGAAGACTTCCTGGATCTGCCCATAAACTTATCCTTCTGGTTGCTCTGACTTGTGGCCCATGCATCTTTAACTTACTTGTCAGATTTATTAACCGGTGGGTAAATTCTATTAAAATCATGGTGCTAAGGACCCAATACAACACCCTCCCTAGCAGAGATCATTCTATCTTGGAAACACCAACTGTGGTCTACTCTTATGAACTTCCTTCAAGGATTTGAAGACCTGACAATGAACGAGAGGGGGAAATGAGACAGAGAATTATTGAGATAGAGGATTATAAAAACGCAGGGATAGTGTTCTTGGGTACCATTAACCCATTTTTCCTTAGTCATTCTAGGAATGATTTGTTTGCTTGCTTTGCACATTTCCCCTTGATTGGTTAACTTTAACTGTTGTCTCTTGCTTCTGTAATTGGCTTGATCCTTTGTGTGTTTCCCTTTGATTGGTAACTTTAACTGTGGTGTTAAACTCTGATTGGCTGTTGTACTTGATAAGTAAGTTTAATTGTGATGATAAACTCTGATTGGTTGTTGTACTTATAAATTACCCTGTAACTTGCACCTCATGGCAACACTCCTCCCAAGTTGAGTGGAGTTAAGTGTTGGCCCTGTGTTGTAATTAAATTAAACCCTGCTTTATTTTTTTTGAAATGCACAAATTTTCAATAAAACATTGGCTTTAAAGAAAGAAAGAAAAAAGCATTGTTATTTTATTTCATTTATTTTTTTTATCAAATCTAGACCTGTGTCCCCCCCCCCATTCCCCCACCACACCAGAGCTCATGCATTCTGCCAAACATGCTTTTCATCTCTTTCTCAGTCTTTCTCAATATTCTCCATGTGGAAGTTGACGGTTTTGAGCAGAAGTTCACTGTTTCAGTCAGTTCTTTGATGCAGTCCTTTCTGTTGTTATTGTTGTTGTTGTTGTTGTTTACAATATACACCACTCCCAACTGCTTTGGACAAAAGTTCATGGGGCCATGCACAAGAAATACTTACAACTAGGTAACTGGCACTAGCATCCACAGATGAGGGATACCATTCATTGTTTGTTTTTCTGGGACTGTGTTACTTCACTCAGCATGATGTCCTCTAGCTCCAGCCATTTTCCTGCAAAGCTCATGATGTCGTCTTTCTTTACTGCTGCATAGAACTCCATTGTGTAGATGTACCACATTTTCTCTATCCACTCATCAGTTGAGGGGCATTTGGGTTGGTTCCAGCTCCTTTACTATTGTGAAGACAAGCTGTGAACAAACATGGTTCTGCATATGTATCTACTGCAGCTGGGGTGGTCTTAGGGTTGTACACGGCCTAGGAGTGGTATTGGGCTTGGGTCAGGTGGCAAGTTTATTCCAAGTCTTCCAAGGGTTCTCCACATGCTTTCCATATGGGTCTGGATGATGTGTCTACAGTCCACACCGGCAGTGGCTGAGTGTTCCATTTCCCCACAACCTCCTCTAGCACTTGGTATCATTGTTTTCTTAATCCTAGCCAGTCTTATTGGAGTCAAGATGATCTTTAAGTGGTTTTGATTTGCTTTCCTTAATGATTAGTGATGTTGAAACACTTCTTAAGGTGTTCTTAGCCATCTCTAATTCCTCACTGTGAGTCTCTGTTCAGCTCTTTGTCCATCTATTGAGTGGATCATTTGCTTTCTTTTCTTCTTTGTTTTGAGTATTTATATATTCATGGAAATCATGCTTTGTCAGATGTGTATCGCATGTGAAGATTTCCTCCCACTCTGGGGATTTTCTTCACTTCCTTGATTGTTTCTTTTGCTGTACAGAAGCTTTTGAGTTCCTGATATGGCGTCCCATTTGTCATTGGTCAAACCTTAATTCTTGCACCAGCTGCTTCTGATTTAGGAAGTCTTTTCTATGCCTATGTCTTATAGTCGCTCCAACTTTTTCTTCTGATACACTCTTCAGAGTTTGGGGTTTCACTTAGAGGTTCTTTATTCCATCTGGAGTTGACTTTTTTACGGGGCGAAGAGGATGGGGTTTCAATTTCATTCTTCCAAGTGGGATCAGTTTTGCCACACCAATTGCTGAGATGCTGCTTTTCTCCATGTGGCTTCTTGGCCCCCTTGTCAAACTAAGATGGCTGAAATTTTAGTGCTAGATTTGGATTCTTCTGTTTTTCAATGTCAACAGATCTGTTTTTGTGCCCAGTACTAGCTGTTTTATACTTATACTCAGCCTGTAGTATAGTTTGAAGTCTGGTATAACAGATCCCCTCTCTGTAGCTCCTTTTCGCTCAGGGTTGTTTGGCTATTCAGGGTCTCTTGTTTCCCAAAGTGCATTTAAGGACTTATTTTTTCAAGCTGCAAAGAAACTCTGGGGATTTTGAATGGAATATCGTTAAATCTCTACAAGAGTTTGCCGTTAGAAGGACATTTTTTACAAGGTTAATTTCCAATCCATGAGCGTGGGAAGTTTTTCCATCTTCTGAAGTCTTCTTCACTGTCTTTGTTTAAAGATTCTAAATTTTTGTTGTAGAGATCTTTGTTGTCTTTGGTTCGGTTGTTCCTAGGTATTTATTGATTTTTTGAGGCTATTGTGAGTGGGAAGGTCTCTTTGAATTCTTTCTCCAGTTGCTTGTTCTTGGTGTAAGAAAGGCCATTGATTTTTTTTTTAGGTTAATTTTGTATCCTGCCACTTTGCTGAGCTGTTATTCATTTCTAGGAGTTTTCTGGTGGAGATTTTAGCATTCCTTAAGTAAACAATCATATCATCAGCAAATAGGGATAGCTTGACTTCCTCTTTTCCAATTAGTACTCCCTTAATTTCCTTTTCCTGCCTTATTGCTCTAGCAAGTGTTTCAAGCACTATATTGAAGAGGTGTGGTGACAGGGGGCAGCTTTGCCAAGTTCCTACCTTTAAACGGAATTTTTCTGTCATTTCCCCATTTAGGATGATATTGACTGTGGGTTTCCTGTATATGGCTTTGATTACATTGAGGAATGATCTTTCCAATCCAATTCCTTCTAGGACTTTAAGCATGAAGGGATGCTGGATTTTGTCAAAGGCTTTTTCAGCATCAATTGAGATGATGGTGTGGTTTTTGTCTTTCATTCCATTTATGTGTTTGATGATGTTTATTGATTTTTGCATGTTGAACCATCCCTGCATCTCTGGTATGAATCCAACTTGGTCATGATGGATGATCTTCTTGATGTGGGTCTGTATGCGATTTGCCAGTATCCTTAAACCCTCCTTTAAAACTAAAAAAAAAAAAAGGGGCTAGAGAGATGGCCTAGCGGTTAAGAGTGCCAACTGCTCTTGCAGAGGACCTGGGTTTGATCCCCAGGACCCACATGGTGGCTGAGAACTGTCTGTAACTCCAATTCCAGGAGAACTCCAGTTCCAGGGGAATATGACACCCTCTTCTGACCTCTGAGGCATTGCAGGACACGGGTGCACAAACCTATATTCAGACAGTACATTCATACACATAAAAATAATTAACATAAAATAAATAAAATAAAACTAAAAAAGTATCAGAATACTTCCCGAATATTAAAATATATGAATCTGCACATTCCAGAATTTCTGTTTTGATAACATCAAAGAGATCCACTGCCAGACTTACTTTAATCCAACTATCAAAAGACACCAAGACAGGAGATGGAGAGATGGCTTAATGGTTAAGAGCACTCGCAAGCAGACAAGCTAGGTTTTGTTCCCAGCAACCATATGGCAGCTAACAACCATTCAAAACTCTAGTTCCAGGATCTGTCGTCCTCTTCTGACCTCTGTGGGCCTTGTATAATACAGGTCCACTTACATGCATACAGGTATAGCATTCTTATACATAAAATAAAAATAACAAAATGTTTTTAAAAAAACACAAGGGAAGTAAACTTCAAAGTTATAAGAAACAAAGCATCACAAATAAGAGATGGTGAATAAATAACCAGACAATTTCTCAACAGAATCATGGAAGTTGTGAGACAGTGCTGGTGAAATATTTAAAGAACTAAAAAAAAAAAAAAAAAAAAAACATCAGCAAAGCTTTCTTTTTCTGCAAAAATATTTGCCTTCCAATAGTAAGGACAAATTAGCCAGGCATGGTGGTGCACACCTTTAACCTCAGTAAGTAGAAGAAAACTGGGACATTAGGAAATACGAAAAAATTAAGCACGCACTTAACAGGTTAAAGAAAACTCAAAATTAAAAGAAAAACATTTAGAAAATAATGAAAAAAATGGGCCATGTGTGTGATGCCCCATAACTTGAATCTTTGTGCTCAGAGGTCAAAAGCAGACAGATCACTATATCTTCAAGGACAACCTGGCCAACATAGTGAGTTCCAGGCCAGCTGGGGCTACAGGGAGACCCCACTTCAGAAAATAAACGAAAATAAATTTTATTTTTAAACAAAAATAATGATGCACAATTGATATGCCACTCTAAGTGTAGTGGTTGCTAGAAATTTTTGCGTAACAAAGGCTTACTTACAATAAAAGAGAGAAATAGCTCATATCAACTACTCAACTTTATATATTAAGGAACTAGAAAAAGAAGAGCTACCCAAATGAAGAAAACTACAAAACATACAGGTAAATGATACACAGAATCAAAAAATAAAAACAATGAACAACAAAAAACATTTTTTCAAAAGACCAGCAAAAATGTCAAACTTTTTGCTTAACTGAAAAAAAAAAAAGAAAAATGTAAAAGGGGCTATTACTATCAACTGTACAGACATATGATTTTATTTATTTGTTTGTTTGTTTGTTTGTTTTTGGTCTGAGACAAGGTCTCCCTTTAGTCCCACCTGGCCTGGAGCTGGCTATGTAGAACAGGCTTGCCTTGAACTCACAGAGATCTGCCTGCCTCTGCCTCCCAAGTGCTGGGATTAAAGGCATACACCACCACGCCTGGCCTAAGATGGTTTTTAGCTGCCATGTGGGTGCTGGGAATTGAACCCAGGTCCTCTGCAAGAGCAGTCAATGCTGTTAACCATGTGCTCTTAACCACTGAGCAATCCTTCAAGCCAAGAAATATGATTTTAAGAGCATACTACAAATACCTGTTCTCTGAGAAAATAACAACCGAAATGAAATGGAGAAACTCCCAGAAAAGTAAATTACTAAAACTAACACAAGAACAAAGAGGAAACCTGAAATTTACAACTAAATACACAGGCTGCATCAACATTTTAGAACATGATCATATTTTATTGTAGATATATATAAAATTCTCAAAGAATATTTTAATTAAATCCATGTTATTTTCAATTAAAAACAAGAAACAAAGTAAATTTCATCTTTACTTACAAATTCTGCCAAGAAATTAAAGAAAATATCAATTACTTCACAATCTGTCAAAAAATAGGAGATAATAGCTAATTCTATGAAGCTACTACTATTCTAAGCAAAACCAGAGGGAAAATATAATTACAGGCAAAATTACAGATCACTATCCCCTATGTAAACAAATGCAAAAATCTTCCACAAAATACAAGGAAACTAAACCCATCAATTTGCTAAGAGAAATATATACCATGATCAAGTGAGATTAAGTCCAGGAAGACAAAAGCTGTTCAACACAAGCCCTTAATATAATAAACCATATGAATCCAACAAAAGAGAAGTATCATCTTCACAGATTTGTGTCACAATGACTCATATGAATGGATAAAAGGGAATTTTTCAACAATTCCAAAATTATGAAAATACCCACAGCTAACTCAGTATTGAAAACCATTTCTTGCTGTAAGACTGAGACTAAGATAAGGACACTTGCATTCACAGATTCTATTCATCATAATACTGGAATTACCCACTGTAATTGAGCTAGAAAAAAAAAAAAACACAAATTCTTCCTCATGTCATCTAGGATGCCCAATCTGTTAGTATGCTTTTAAAATTGTGCTAACATTGAAAAGGCATTAAGTAAAATTGTAATTTTTTAGAATTTATTTATAGCCTATATGTGAGTGTTTTACCTCCATATAAATAAGTGCCACATTCATGAAATGCCAGAAAAAGCCAGAAGAGGACATCAGATCCCTTGGTACTGGAGTTATAGACCATTGTGAGATGCCATGTAGCTGCTGGAAACCAAACTGAAGTCTTCTGCAAAAACAGCCAGTGCTCTTAACTACTAAGCTGTCTCTCCAGCCCCTGAATTTATTATTTTTGAAAGTGACATGCTCTCACAAGTGTAAAATCTTATAGATTTAGTATTAATAAACAACAAACATATTGGGAACTACCGAGTGTATATAATCAGGGCAGAATTGTTTCTTCATAAGCACAACGAACAACCTGAAAGTGAATTCAAGAAAATTTATAGTATAATCAAAACAAGTTATGCAGGGATAAAATTTAATATAAATTATAAAAGACATATACACAAATAATGTTTAAAGTCCCAAATAAATGGAAAACAAAAGTAAACCTTTATTGCCTTTGATTTTGATTAGGTATGATATCAAAAGCATAAGCAGCCAGGCATGGTGGCACACACCTTTAATCCTAGCACTTGGGAGGCAGAGGCAGGCGGATCTTTGTGAGTTTAAGGCCAGCCTGGTCTACAGAGTGAGTTCCAGGACAGCTGGGGCTACAGGGAGACCCTGTCTCAAAAAGACATAAATAAATAAATAAATAAATAAATAAATAAATAAATAAATAAATAAGCAACAAAAGAAAAATTAGA